>JABGMY010000162.1:0-16925 GCA_014705525.1 Colletotrichum sp. HC292
GCTACGGCAGAATAGTGGATCCGGCGGAGCCGGATCTCGGTAACTGCTCCGGCAAAGCCGGAGATCTCGGCCGGGCTCTAGCCCGTGACACGAAAGACTAGTTGATATGCGCAACCCACCCCTAATCCCAACGCCGGTGCTTCTGGGGCGATTATTATGGTAATAGTTGAAATTGTGGCTGCTGGACATTCGTGCGGTATCGTGTCTTGTGCTGCCAAAACAAATTGTGGCATAAAAGTAATTAATAATGCCTAACGCCACGAGAGCTGCTCTATGCTTCAATATAAGCCTTCGAACGAGGCTCGACAACGCGGTCCTGTTGAGGCAACCTAAAACAAGCACAAGCTGTACATCTACCTGCTGTGAAGAGGCAACATGAAAGCCGCAACGAAATTCGCCAACGCCTAGTGCATCTCTCATCGCGAGTGTTGTTTGGTAACCGGTGTGGGTTCATCTTAACTTTTGCATCAATGCCAAGCGTAGATATTATGAATCTTCCCCACATACGTTTAGCCCACAGCCCGCAGCAATCTTCGCACTCATTTCAGAATTCATAAACTTCTCTAGACAATCAGCGCAAGCTCGAAATTCAGTTGCTGGCAGCTGCTTACTGTTATTTTCAAAAAAAAAAACGAGACTGAGCCAGCGCCACCTTTGAATGAAGTGTCCAAACAGAAGCATCGACACATAACTATAAGTCCGCCGCTTGTCCTGGGGCTCAGGTCGAGGTTTCATCAGCACAGCCAGGGGTTGATATGCGCTGACTGTGCGCATATGCATCAGACCTGCATGGAAGTTCCGGAACGTTGCATAGGTAAGCCCTCAGACTCAGTAAGCAGCATATCGTGCTTCCCAGTGTACGCATACTGGACCAAAGAACCTTTTAAACTTTGGCTGAAGTCTCGCAGGCTTGGGGCCATTCAGAGCTGAGCAATCAAAGCGCAGGGCAATGCGCAGGGCTTTGCTGCATATCGCTGGAAAATAAGCCAAACGCTTCTGTTTCCCGAGTCAGCCGGATTCCAGACATCGTCAATTGTCGATAACATTTGATGAATAAGTTGAGAAGAAACGTGACGCTCACATTCAAGCGAGTCAATGCGATGCCTCCGAGGCCCTGGGTCTACTAAATGGCCCATACCTACATATAAACCGTCTCGTGCTTTTCGGGGCCTTCTATGAATGCCTATCCCCCTCATTTTGCACCCGAAGACACGACACCGCTGTCAAGATGAAGCTGTTTCTTCCCTTAGTTGTGTTCGCAGCGGCAGCCTATGCCGCAAGCCCTGAGACATTGATGGAGTTCCAAATGGATCTTCGTGACCCTTACAACCCTTTGACCCTCAGAGGCCACCCACCCGACTGTGGCGACGAAAACGAGGGTGAGAACGGCGGGCCTGTCGGCGACAATGGCGGATCTCCTAGCCCGGGTCAAGGTTCGAGTGGTAGATACAACGTCTGCTGTCGGTACAATGGTCAACACAATAAATGCGTAAGTCCCTCACTCAAGACACGATGCACTATATCTGATGGCTAACACTCATTGTAGATTTGCTTGGCTCGGTGCAGAGCGGTTAGTATTTCAAAATGGGCATGCGTGGAGACCCATTGGCTAATGTTGACCTAGGACTGCAACGCAGGAATTTGCTTGATGTAGATTGCACTCAAGCCACGTGCAATGTTGAAAACGTCCTCTGTTTGGTAAAATGCTGAGATGGAGCGTTTATCCAACGACGAAGCGCTCACACACTGAAAGAGCATCTACTTGATTCCACATCCATCATATTTCATTCTTGAAGCTCGGAAGAGTCCGTGGCAAATCTATCAGGACTGTCGGTTTAATTATCAGAGGTGCCATGTACGACATTTATACCCACTGTTAGTCTAAAGGATTCTGTTTGATATACTTCGCACTTTTTAGTGACTGCAACCCCTTTGACTGTTGTCAAGCTTCACTCTCCATTTTGGTTCCGACTCAGGGCCTCTGTGGTGAAGGACTATAACCCCCAAAGGAGTAGCTAGCACGAAATACAGATGAATCGAAGCTCTGTGAATAATTGGATGCGTGCGCTACAACTTAAGGATCTCGAGCCCGCAGCTCGATACCGGCCTGATGGGCTGTCTTTGTCTCGGCAAATTTCCATGCAGGAATGCGACGCTCGAATAGCTCATCAAGCTCTTGATATGTGCGCCCCTTGGTCTCAGGATAGAGCAGAATACAAGGGATGAGGTACACGAAGGTGACGCCTCCAAAGAAGAGGCCAATGTTTTGCTGCCAGCCAGCGTACTGATTTGAAAGCATCAACGGCACAGTATAGTTCTACCTGGTTAGACTTGAATGGGAAAGAGAGCGATAAGATGTAATACTATGACTTACAAAAATGATACCTGTGATGTACTGAACGGTTACAGCAAGTGACGTTGTCTTGGCCCTCAGCTTCGGACTTGAGACCTCGACAAGGGAAATCCATCCTGGAAATATTAGCATACTCGTGATAGACACCAGAATATCAGACTAAGGACATGCTTACCGATAGGAGCCAGTGAGTTGGCGTAAAGGAACGCCCAGATACCGTATAGAGCAATCAGTACAGGGCCGGACGCCGAGGTGGGTTGCATGAACCCTAGGCCGCCCACGATGAAGCAAATGATCATCATGCCAAAGCCCCCGCCGAGGACCAAAGTGCGGCGACCGGCCTTGTCGACCATGTAGAACGACAAGATGATACCGACCAGAAGAATGGCGTTGATGATGATTTTGCCCAAGAAGGGATCCTCGACGTTGGCCATGGAGAAGAAATACGTGGTATATCCAAACATGAGCGGCACGCCGACGACATTCTGAAAGGTCAAGGGCAGGGTTGAGATGATGGCACGCTTGAGGTTGATGGGAGTCATGAGGGCTTTCCAGTCACTATTGCCACCGAGAGATTGAGAAAGCGCAATGGACTGGTCGATTTCATACCGCATGACAGCGTATTCATGTTCAATATCGTAACCGTCTACGTCTCCAACAAGTCTGCGGAGAGAGTTCTTGGCTTCTTCGTGCTGTCCCTTGGAGGCATACCAGGCTGAGCCTAATTAGCTATGGCCCAACAGTGCATCCCGGTGGCTTGAAACCTACCTGGTGACTCGGGTAGGAAAAGCATCGGCATGATCCAGAGTCCGCAGAACACGAACTCCGAATAGAATATGTTTCTGAAGTGCATGGGGTTGGTGTCCTCGAGGATCTTGAGTCCGACGGCAAGGAAAACCTGTCCCAGTGAGAAAGCGAGAGAAAAGTTGCCCAGCAGGGCGTCACGAAATTGAGGCATTGCAATCTCGGAACACCATGACGGAGGTGCCCATCATACCACCAGCGCAGCCTGCGATCAATCGAGCGACGAGGAGGACGATCCAGTCTTTGGATACAATGGCTACTATGATGGACTTTTGTTGTCAGTCATCGCTGGTTTTAGAGATGCCGAGAAGTATTGTTTACCAATGTCAGGAAGAATGTGACTCCCCACATATTGAATTTGCGCCCGAAGCGATCCGTTGTGTGAGGGGCGATGAGTTGGATGGCGATAGCAGTGACGAAGAACATGGAGCTCCATAGGGAGACATGGTTGGCGCTGAGAGCCGGTTGGCCGGTCGTCGGGTCTCGGACGGTAGCGAATTGCTTGATGAAGCCTTCGTTGGCGACGATGCTTCCGACTACCGAATTGGCATATCCCGCGTACCTAGAAGAAAAGTCTCAGCTTGATTTGTCTGTGACTTTATGGGGAGGAAACAGACATTCCCGCAAGGGACACGGAGAGGCCGCAGGCGTAGAGTCTCCAAAACTTCTTAATACACTTCGCTCTGCCCCAGTCCGCAAATGCAGATGTGATGGGTGTCACCTTTACACCTTCTTTTGAGATGCCGGCTTCATGGTCCATCTCGGCTGCTTCCTCGAGATGGTCGCCGTCCGGCTTCTCGGCTATATGGGCGCCGTCGCGGTCTTGGGTCATCTCTTGATGACAAAATGAAGATGGAGAGAATAACTGACAGTTAAGATAGCGGCAATGAACGACCACGACCAGCGAAAAAAAGAAAGGCATAAAAGGTCAGGACCCAGAAGTTAAGTAGTTGGAAGTACCGACATTTTGGAAAGTCCGGGGATGTGGGGCGGTTTGTTCTGAAGACTAACCCTGGGGAAACAGGTTTCCTGGAGATCGCGGGACCTCCAGAGATAACGCTTAATGTTACTATAAACAGCCAGTCCTGCCTGGATGATCTCTCGAATCATGTCATTAGACCCATGTCCAAATACCTCATATCATGAGGCCGGCGTGATTTCTGGGGTCCATGACTGTGTCTCGGCGTCTCGTCAACCCCGATCCCTGACACCACTGAAGAAGTCCACCTCACTTCGCCCACTTTGACGATGATGGTCCATGATGGTTGGCCATTGCAACGTAAACAGCCCGGCCTTTAGCCGAACATTTCCAAAAGCCCGGCACTCGTTTCCATAGTTCAGCCGCACTTACCCCATGTGTTCTGTAAATGCAGAAGATCCTGACATTCAAGCCGTCGGTGTGGACCAAAATGGACGTTTAGCATCGGGAAACCACCGGCCGATCGTTATCCGGTCTCCGCAAACTGCACTTTCTCGGGATCAACCCACCTGTTCGATGCACCTGTAGCTTACATGATGCCTAAAAGATCATGGGTACTCAGTCGAGACCCCTCATTATGACACGATGATAGCTGGTAGCTGATACTGCGCTTCGTATTTGGTGGGGCATATGGGAGCAGCTATACGCACCTTAAGCCGTGGTGTATTTCAAGTAAACTATCAGTCGATTCGCCTGTCCCCCAAGCCCACGGCATGTTTGAAATCACATTTTCTTCCTCGAAGGATATTTGTTTAGGACACCATGCCTAAGCCACAAGCTAGCGCTATCCGAGAACTCATCTCCCTTGACGGGGTCTGGAACTTCGCCTTGGAATCTTCGACACAGCCGCAGCCGAAGGCATAGGAGCATGATCTTTCATCTCAACTCCAAGTCCCTGTACCAACCAGTCACAACGACATTTTCGTCGATCCCAAGATTCGAAACCATGTCGGATGGGTGTACTACCAACGTCGCGCAACAATTCCTCAAGCGTGGTCTGGAAGGCGGTATATCCTCCGCTTCGATGCCGCCACCCATCGGGGCCGTGTCTACGTGAACGATCGGTTCATCACGGAACACATTGGTGGATATACGCCATTCAAGGCGGATGTCACCGATGTGGTGTCGCCAGGACACGAATTCCGCTTGACTGTTACCGTCAGCAATGAGTTGGACTGGACGACAATCCCTCCTGGCAGGATTGAGATCGAGAATGGGAAGCGCAAGCAGCACTATCAGCATTACTTCTTCAACTATTCTGGACTTGCTCGCTCTGTGTGGCTTTACTGTGTCCCACCGGTGCATATCTCTGATGTAACTGTCAAGACCGAGATTGCCGAAGCGGGGAGTGTTGGTATTGTCAACTTTCAGATCAATACTAGCCAGTCGGTATCGGATTCCAATGTCAATGTCCTACTAGCAGATGAAGACGGTAAGGTGGTTGGCAAAGCGTCTGGGACGACTGGACAGGTGGTGGTCAACTCGGTCCATCTGTGGCAACCAGGAGCAGCATACCTCTACAAGCTTCGTATTCAGCTTGTCGACGACGAGGGTCGTGCCGAGGACTCCTATCATCTTCCCGTTGGCATAAGATCAGTCGAGGTGAGGGACAACCGGTTCTTGATCAACGACGAACCGTTCTATTTCCGCGGGTTTGGGAAGCACGAGGACACCCCTAATCGAGGCAAAGGCCATGATGCCGCGTACATGATCCACGACTTCGAGCTATTGAAGTGGATCGGCGCCAACTCATTTCGCGCATCACACTATCCCTACACTGAGGAAGTGATAGAATATGCGGATCATCACGGAGTTGTCATCATCGACGAAACGGCTGCAGTTGGCTTGAACCTGGCGGTGGTTGCCGGCCTTCACGGTTCGAAACAATTGCCGACGTTCTCCCCCGACACCATCAGTGATGAGACGAGGAGATCGCACGAGCAAGCTGTCCGAGAACTCATTGACCGCGATAAGAATCATCCCTCGGTCGTCATGTGGGCCATTGCCAACGAGCCGGCGGCACATGAGCCTGGGCAAGGGAATATTTCGAACCGTTGGTCGCGCTTGCTCGTCAACTCGACTCCCGCCCGTTTTGCTACGCCAACGAGTTCCAAGCAAGCGCCGACAAGTGTCTCATTTCCGACCTGTTTGGCGTGCTCTGTCTCAATCGCTACTACGGCTGGTATTTGCACACGGGCGACCTCGAGACTGCCGAGATCAATCTCGAGAAGCAACTGTTGCAATGGCAAGCAAAGTTCAACAAGCCCATCGTGATGTCAGAATACGGCGCCGACACCCTTGCTGGGCTACACACTGTGGGAGATGTTCCGTGGAGCGAGGAATACCAGAGCCGAGTATTGGAAATGAACCACAGAGTCTTTGATCGGATAGACAGCGTTGTGGGAGAGCACGTGTGGAACTTTGCGGACTTTCAGACCCCGTCAACCTTCATCTTCCGGGTAAACGGGAACAAGAAGGGTGTATTTACTAGAGATCGGAGACCGAAGATGGCAGCGCATGTGCTTCGAAAGCGATGGACGGACAGCTAGCGACAAGTAACTAGAAGTTCCTTGCTCATGGAGAGGTTCAGGAAAGCCAGTCCGCCTCCACAATTCGTCATGGCGTACGTATATTCAATTTCAACTTCTATTCCGAGTTGCGCCGAGATCTGCCGCGGTCCTCGCCCTGAGCCAAGCTGAATTGGCGTCCGTTTATCTAATGAGGCTATACACAAGACGCATTCTCTTTAAGTGAAATCCGACATTACGACTCACTCATTTATGAGGGATACCTGAGTGCGAATTTTGAGATCTGACAAAGTGCTAAGGTAACTTGGATACTTGAGCCAAAGAGTCTCCGACGCAGCCTGACATCAAGGTACATCAACCCTGCCGGCTTAGGACTTGATGCAGTTGGTTCACACTTCGATCGAATGCGCCAATGACGAGGTAGATCAGCTTTTGTACGCACTATTGCAGGAATTAATTGTGAATGTTTGCGATTGGTGACCCAATCTGCCCGTGTTCACGCGTAAACGATTGGTCCGATTGATCGAGAAAAGGTTCTCTGCCCTCGACGGCTGGCTCGGATATGCTGCCACAGCTCAGGAGATTGGTTGTTTGCAATCTTCTAACGTTATGCAGGCAGCTATTTCCGGCCCCTCGAGGTCAGCAATGTGTGTACATTTGCCCCTCTTGGACAAACGGCGCAAACACCCCAGTCTGTTTGCACCGCCCAGCCGAGCCCACAGGGTATGATTATTGGGTGTCGGATCCCGCCGACTCGAATCAATCTTCCTCGTCAAAGTCATTGTCTGCATTGTATGTGAGAACATTAAAGTCGCTGTAATTAGTGAATGAAATCGTTGTTTCGTGGCGTCATTGTCGCTACGAGGCTACCATCACGAACCCACGGGAACAGGCTTTTCCATCATCCTTCAATCTTGATAAGTCAAATGAGCCTGTAGTATCCAGCATCAACCATGATGTCCTGATGATTCGTCCGTATGCTCAACCCATCTCGCCTATCAAATGCAAGCCCAAGCCTTCCATCTCGGCGAGTCCCACATGGCGTCGTCAACTACACCTTCTCAGTCCTCGACATGGGGTCGAGTCTTGTTTGATTGTTTGCTTTTCGTTTGCAGATCATCCGTGCTTCCCATACGTCCGTAATCACGCAGCATGCAGGCTC
Organism: Colletotrichum sp. HC292; assembly: GCA_014705525.1. NCBI lineage: Eukaryota > Fungi > Ascomycota > Sordariomycetes > Glomerellales > Glomerellaceae > Colletotrichum > Colletotrichum sp. HC292. The sequence continues at coordinate 7,827 of JABGMY010000162.1, forward strand.
CAACAGGCAGCTCTCCACAGCACGGATTGCCTTCCGGCCCCTGATCTGCTGACCCAGTTCCTGTTTCCAACGTTTCTCTGTTCATCCCGACCACTTTCTACATCGTTTGATGGGATACCTCGACGATCTGGGCTCTAATCAGCCTTGAGCATTTCAACCGAGACTCTGGGCAGATGCACCCGGTCGTTTGGCTCTCTTACCAAGAAATTTGCACCCGCACTTTGGGGCGTTCTGATTGTCCCCCTCCTAAACACAACCCGAGGCTACGGGCAGCTGAATGAATGGGTCAGCATGCATATCCGCCCCAAATGGAACCCTATTGATCGTCGAGCGTCATGGTCGAGATGGGCGCGGGTGACCACATAACAAAATGGTGATGGTCGTCCTGCCAGAGACACCTGGCGGTGTTCCAGTTTTCAACTCGCTTTCTGCGCCTTCGCTAACAGCTTGGCCTTCATCGGTTCCAAATTTCCTTCCATTGTTTGTGCAACAGATCTTGCATATCGACTCTCAGGTGGCAGCGCCTTCTCACCGCCAGTCGCGCCTGGCGCTCAACGAACGGAAAAGATTGAACAGGCCAGCCACCTCTGCCAGACGCCTCCAAGCGATGTCGGTCAAGGGATCTGATGCATGGAGAGCCGAGAACAAAGGGCCGGAGATGCTCTGGGTCTGTTGGACGATGGCTGGGTTGACAACAGTTTTCGTCTCGGCGCGAGTCTGGTGTAGGCGCAGGATTGGGAGGGCGTTCTACAGTGATGACTACTGCTGCATCCTATCATTGGTACGTGCATTTCTCAGGAGCTTGGGTCGATATGTGGTCTCTCCTTTAAGGATATTGAGAGTGTCGTCGCACTGACACTGGGTTCATCATAGGCTTGCATACTTGCGTCTTGTGCAGCTGCCACTGGTGCCATCAGCTATGGTTATGGCAGGCATAAGGATGTGCTCACGTATGAGCAGAAGAAGGGTGCAGTTTTCTGGTCACATGTGGGGTTTGCTCCAGGAATCATGTCTTTTGCAATTCCGAAACTCGCTGTTGTCTCATTATTAACGCGGTTAATGAACCCAAGGCGATATCATCTGTGGTTCCTCTGGGGTATCACCATTTTGTGTTTACTTACACACATCGTTGTCCCGGGCTTACATTTCGGTCGATGCGTTCCCGTCGCTTCAATCTGGGATGAGCATGTTCCCGGCCGTTGCTTTGACCCAAACATCACGGTTGATTACAGCATCTATGGAGGAGGTAATCGAGGACTATGTGAACTTTCAGTCATGAGATTCTTGGCTAACATTCCTTCCCACGCAGTGCTGTCAGCATTTGTAGATGTGTATCTGGCGTTGTACCCAACAGTGGTGCTATTCAGATTACAAATGGCAATGAAGAGGAAAATCGCCTTGTCTTGTGCACTCGGAGTCGGCGCTATGTATGGAACTCCCCCAAAGACCGCCTAGTGTTTCGTGAGGTTTTACTAACTCTGTTGCAGTGGTGGTGCTGTGGCCATAGTCAAGTCCATTCGTCTGCCACAACTCAGGGAAGACGACTTCACCTGTAAGGCCCCACCCTCCTTGGGATGCCATGAAAGAGACTGACACGCGACACAGATCTCACCTCTGACCTTCAAATACGAACTGTGTAAGCATTGTTCCAATTTCTCGGCTGGTCGGCTCCGAGATGTAGTCGATTCTCTGCGTCGATCATACGAAACTGACTAGAGTATACAGGGTCGAAGGCAGCACGATCACTATTGCTAGCACCATCCCTGTCCTCCAGCCCTTGCTCGAATTGATCCTGCGACGCAACCCCTTCAGCACCGCCAAAAATACGACCGAGGAGACGCCAAAGTTCTACGAGGACTACGCTTCTCAAAGGGAGTCTCGAGGAGGTAGCAAGATCGAGCTTGGACAGCGCAAGCCCAGGCCGAAACCTAGGGACGATTTAGGCTTCACAATCATGGAGGATGACAGCCAAGAGAACATATTACCCGAGTGCAAGAGGCCAGCCCCGGCGTTCATGTCAGACAGGCACGAGACGACTCCGCCCCAGTCTGCGGATGGTGGCATCGTCCGAACCGACGTTGTCTGCGTCTCGTTCGAGGATAGGGGTCCCCTTGGAGAGAAGTTAGCTTCAAGTAAATGGGACATTGTTTGAGGCTTTGGGTATTTGATTTTGGAATGCAAGGCTTTATTGGGCTACGCGGGGGGCATCTTCTTTTGTTCTGAATGTAGTTTAGTACCCCTCTTCGGCCGACGGAAAATATCCTCTCTAGGTGGGGTTTTGTCGGTTGCATCTCCGGATCAGCATTGTCTAAGGCTGAGTTTCGTGCATACGTGCTAGGCGAGTTTGATGTGCCCGCGCTTTGCCTGACAATGGAGCCGTTTCTGTGGACTGGATTGAGCAGTATTCTGTCACGTCTGATGCCACAATAGGTGTGCGCGGTACAGCAAAGTTCCCTCAAATGGTAATATTTATTTGAATAATACTTCTGGAGGGAAGCCTACATCCTCAGCCCCGGCGAGAATGGAACTAATAGTACTCGGATGTCTGGTGGTATTCAAGTAGCCTAATTGGTACTCCTGCCGGCTGAATCCCGTCGAGGATCAACATCGTCAAGTCCCAGCCGCCACAGCTCCGGTTCTTTCATTGAATTAAAAAGAAGATATGGACAAAACCGCTGAACGCCGTTGTCCGAAACCCAACCCAAGCACCGTCGCTTATCATCATGATGACCGCTTTGATATGTCATTCTCTAGCAGCCGGTAAGCGCCTAGGGGGTGTCAGTCACTACTTTCTGGGAAAATCTAAGATGGCAGGTACGTACAGCTTGCTGGTTCTTCATGTTTTGTTGGATACCTCCAGAGAAGTCCATCTGGAGTGACTGAGTTACCGGGTTGTCCTGCTGCGGGTTGCCGGTGAGGCCAGCAACCTTCTGAAGCTCAGAGAGCTGGGCGTTGGCAACCTGTAGAATTATTAGCTCCGAGGCACAGTGTGATAGCAGTCCCGTAGACCACGTACAACTGCGAGACCCTGAGCGGCGCCATTGCCGGAGGGTGCAATAAGCTGGTTGGCCTGGCGGACCTGGATACCGTCGCTGACGAATGACAGCAAGTTGGACTTGGCAACCTGGAACTGCTGCATATTGACGGGATTGGCCTGGAGGGTTTGCATCACGGCCGCGAGACCGGCCTGCTCTTGTTGCTGGATCTGGATGTTCAGGGCGATTCCGCCGGCCAGAATCTTCGCCTCGGCGCAAGCGGGAGTGTCATTCGGGGCCGGGGCCGGGGGCGGCTGGGGAGCCTGGCAGGCGGCCAAGGTGGCGAGGGAAAGGATGACAGCGTAGGCCTTCATTTTTGCGGGTTGCTTTTGTTTACTGATTATTGGTAAAGATTGAATAGTAGTTGATTAGCGTATGAAGGACCTGCCCGGGGCTGGTTGAGTAATGACCGTTTGCTGCTGCTTGACGACGATGCCGAATCCAGATTCAGTACCGACTAGAAGGAAACGGCGAAAAGAGGGTTGGGTCAACTGGTCTTATAAGTAAGTTGCAACGACGGGACGGCATTCAGTCCAACGCCGGCACGGTTCACGAAGTAATCATGAGATGATGCCGCGGGTGGGGGAGCCATTGGCGGCAGCGCAGAAGACAGGGCGGGCCAGCAAAGGAGGTTGAAACTTCCGGATGATAGACTTTCTGTAGTGTTTTGGTGCGGTCGCCGAGTCACTGTGCTGCTTGTTTCGAACTTTGAAAATCATGGGAACGAAGGAAGGATTTCCCTGATTGTCCAGTCGCACAGACGGTGCATTGAGATGCAGGGTATCAGAGTAGCCACATAGCCCACGAATCACATCCCTGGTGGCAGGGCGCCGGTCCAGATTCTCCTTGCCCTTTCCCCCTCTGCCGACTCGCGGCCGGCTCCATAAGGCAGGACGAGTCCGAACTTGCGGAGCGGATTGGTGTTGGTTGGCACCTTCGCAGGGGGGGCCGCCGGCGGTCCCCTACCAGACGTCACAACTTAACGTCTCGGCCTTCGAACTTAGATTGGAATGGTGCCCTTCCTTCCCGCTCTCTTTTGGCCCATTCTCATCCCTCTTCCCCTAGAAATTCAGGGGGAATGATCAGTCTTGCCGACTGCCAACATGGCTACATCCATGACTCGTCTGAAAGATGTTTCCGCTGCCCACACCCATCAATGCTCAAAAGAGGACTTTCTCCGAGAAGCTTAATGACATGGCCGTCGCACAATAGGCTAAGCTTTTGGTTAGTCATCTCCCGTCCTTGGGTGATGCTACTACAAGCAGCCTCCAGCAGGCCAAAGGTGGCCCAATCTAAGCCAAAAGGAACGGATGGCAGTTCAAACACCCGTCCTCAAGACCTGCAAGTTGACAACTTAATTGCTTGTTTGCCTGTCCGGGTCTCTCCCTTCTTCTCTTATTGAAAGGAAGCGCAGTTTCATATGGCCCGTAGCGAAATTGAAGTGTCTTGTGCTCTGGCCCCAATGGACAATCAGGCCAGCCGTTGGCCGAGGCCCGGCCTCTTAACAGAGTGTCGTATTATTCCCTTGGCAGTTTGATAGGGCTGCACATGAGCGGCCTGGATCTCGGTGACCCTTCCCTCCGATCCCTTCCCACGTTGTGGAAGCTGCGGGAGGCGTTCGGTCACCCGCTAAAAAAAGTTTCCTCGGATCTACAGAAACTCTCCCACTGGCTGTCCCAAATGTTTGGCTCTCACTGATCAGACTGAGCGCCACCATCTTCGCGTAGATTACCAGTATTCCGTCGCCAACGGATGTCCATTTGCGCCACCACGCCTCCATGCAATCGAGCCCACCACTTTCACTTCTAACATTCTGTCATGTGCACATTGCATTGCAGAATAGGCGAGATGATTATACCGACTAAGAGAAAGGTGTTATGAGTGTCAGCCTCAACCACGAGCCTCATCCCGGAAACACTCATGGTAATAAGCCAGCCCGTGTTTTGACCGGTACCACACGACACCACACCACAACCATCTTCTCATGCAAATCAAGGCTCTTGTGTCTTCAATCTTGAAACCCTTGCTGGGATTTTCATACCCAATATGATGGGCGAACACTCCTCTCGGCGCGTTTTTGGCAAAAGGCCGATCCCGAGACGTGCAACGGTGCGATGGAAGTCGCGTTCCACCAGAATCGCCGATGGTAGGCTGCATGACTTATCGCCAGAAACGATAAGCGCGTTATCTTAGATAGTGTATGCTATATAGGTCCAGATAACAGCATCTTGAATCAGCTAAACCATGCTGTGGAGACCGAGAAAAAAACTGCCCTGCGGAATGAGCCATCTCGGAGGATCATGGGAGAAACACGATTGGGAAACAATTGCTTTTACTACCTGTCATACCTGCAGAAGCTATGATCACAAGCCGAGCAGAAAGTATCTCTCCGCAACTGTAGTTCAAACGCATTCTGAGTGATTTGCAAACACACTTTGAGTGCTTCTCGTTCACCGGCATCCCGCATTGGAAGACAAGCGAGACCGCAGGAGGCGATTGCCTCAAGATCAGGGCGCCGAGCTGGAGGATAAACTCAAGCTTGTGGGGATCCGCGCCTATGACGGTTAGGGGATAGGTTGAGGTGTGTAGCAACATGCCACTTTTGACTGGACTTCTCCGCCTTGAATCTCCGTCCCAAGTCTGCATAAGGGGCAGGGTCGCATTCGTAAGGTGTCTCGAATGTGAAGTAAGTATCCAGTCGCGCAGCGTCTCGCCCGCCAGTGGGGTTTCTGTCAACCATAACGCAGACAAGCAATGCCCAGAGTCAGTCAGGCCCAAGGGGCAGCGATCTTCACAGTCGTAGTCAGGGGTAAACCCAAAGACCCAGCTGTAAGGCGTTAGCCCCTGCGCTAGTACCAATGAGTTTGCCGGAGAAATTATTGTCGAGGCCAACGGAAATCCCGCGATGCCCAGCTCCTTCAGACCCTTAGTGAGTTTTCCGGATCGACGGCTTCCATCTGAAATCTGACTCCTCCTAGCGCAATAGATGTTTAATTGTAGAATAGGCTTCTGTGAACAGCCCGCCAGCTGAGAATCTCCCACATGCGGCACATTTAGAGTCTGGAACGGCTTTTTGGACGACAAAGGCAACAGCGGGAGGACGATAGAGACGAAAAAGGTCGGCCAGGACCGCGGCATAAACATAGGTGGAAGGATGATGGGATCAATCATCGAGTGATAGAATCTAAGTTATCGCTACTGTTCACAAGTAAGGCAATCGCACGAGATATCTCCGCGAAACGACCGTGCCCCAGTCGCTTGCGCCCTCGGGGCGCTTCGGATCCGTGTTGAGCTCTCGCGGAGACTTCGCGCAGTTCGGATATCCCTGTCTGTTCTTGTCACCGCGTGCCTGGGCGTAACAGGGATCAGCTTCCTTATTTAGCCCGCGCGCGCGACGGGCGGACTGGCCCTGGGAAAGGGTGCGGCCTCGAATAATACCCCGTGTGTGGAGGGAACTCAGTAGAGGGACGGCCCATTGGAGATTCAATGCCGTTGAAATGGATGTTTCCTTTCGCAAAGTCAATTTTCATCCCACGTGTGACGAGATAGGCGACCCTTGGAGCTAACCTTACGGAAACGCAGATTCACCAAAAGAGCTGTTGAATCGCTGGTAATTAGTTGCCAAGGCTCGGATTCGCTGTTGGCGACCAAACACCTTGGCACGAATGCACGTCCAATCTCAGATTCGGCCGGCTGGCTAGGATTTCCGAGGGTGCGACTTTTCTGCCGATGACCCCGCGCAAAGGGCGCCGACACGCGTCGGCTTTCGTTGCACAATGACGCTATTCACATTACCGCCTGCCTGTTCGAAATCTTGGCGAGAGCAAATACGGTTAGGCGAGTGAGACCTCAACGCGTCGCCCTCACCAACAAGCGAGCTTGGCAAAGAAAAAAAGAGATATTACGCTGACAGAGATTGAAGAAATGTTTCAATCCAAAATGTTGTCGGACCATCCAAAAAATGATGCATCGGCTGTCTCTAGTGCTGCTTTGCGCTACGCAAGTCGCTGGGGTGTTCGGTGAACCCGCCTTGAAAGTCCAAGATCCAGGACTTGAGTGGGCACGAGAATCATTCGTGGCATCGTCATTTGGGGGTGAACAAACGCAGCCAGAACGCCACAGATTCTTGTCTGAGAAGACCCAAAGTAAGGCAATCCTAAGACGAGAGTCCAAACAGGTTCGATTCTAAAGCAAACAGAGTTTACTGTTGACGGAAAGACCCTCCCAAACGTCCACTTTGATGCTGGAGAGTCTTATGCGGGCCTGCTTCCGGTGAACCCTTCTGCGGCCAAGGATGACTTGCAAGAACTGTACTTCTGGTTCTTTCCCTCAAAAGAGCCATTAGCTGAAAAAGAGATCGTCATTTGGCTCACTGGTGGTGTAAGGCTTCTTTAGGTTTCTGTGCACGTGGTTTGTGTTGAGGATGAGAAGCTAATCAAGATACAGCCTGGTTGCTCGACCATAGGCGAGCTTCTACAAGAAAATGGCCCAATATCGTGGAAGCCTGGAACCTTCGGCCCTGTTCAGAACCCCTGGATTTGGCACCGCCTGACCAACGTTGTGTGGATTGAACAACCCGTGGGAACAGGCTTCTCTCAGGGCCCGGTCACGGCTACCATCGAAAGAGATGTAGCCAGGCAGTTCATGGTATTCTGGAAAGCCTTCGTTGACACATTCGACCTGCATGGCTACAAAGTCTTCGTCTCGGGTTCTTCCTACAGCGGCCTGTTCTGCCCCTACATCTCAAGTGCCATGCTTGATGCAGATGATACGGATCACTTCAATGTCAAGGGCATGATGATCTTTGATCCTTCGATATCGCAACGGAGCATTGGTCAACAATTTGGAGTGACCAAAACTCTCGACTATTGGGGTCCTGTCTTCACACTGAACGAAACAGCGAGGGCTAAAGTCGAGGCAATGGATCGCAGATGTGGCTACAGCGAGTATGTGGACAAATATTTGAGTTTCCCACCTTCAGGGATTCAGTCAGCCGATATCCCTAGAGCTTGGAATCCAGACAACGAGTACATTCCGGAGTGCGACATCCTATTCTTTGTCGCCGACGCAGAGAGAGTCGCGAATCCTTGCTTCAGTCTCTACAATGTCCTTCAGACCTGCCCGCTTGCGTACGACCCGATCGGCTTCACCGATAACAGGCTCCGTCATCCGCTAGCTGGTCCGGTTTACTTCAACCGAGAACACGTCAAAGCCGCCATCAATGCTCCTACGGACAAAAAGTGGCGATTTTGCAGCAGAGAGCCCGTATTTGTAAATGACATCGACAACTCCAACAACCCAGGTCCTGGCAGTTTGCCTGTCATACCAGGCATTATTGAGAGAACCAGCAACGTCATCATCGGGCACGGATTGCAAGACTTCATTTTGCAGAGCACCGGCACATTGCTTGGTATTCAAAACATGACATGGGGCGGAACGCAGGGGTTCCAAGTGCGGCCTGATAAAACACTAAACATACCACTTCACCCAGTCACCGAAACCTTTGCTGGTAGTGGTGAGCTGGGGGTGTGGCATTCGGAAAGAGGCCTGACGTATTTCGAGACCCCGATGTCTGGCCACTTCCTTGGTCGCGATGCACCGTTTATCTCATTTCGAGCACTGGAGGTGCTATTGGGACGAGTGGAGGACTTTGGGTCAACAGCACCATTTACAACGGACTACAAGGCGGACGACCGGAGTGAAGAACTCCAAGATACGACTCTGTCAACAACATCGATAGCGACTAACTGCAACACTCAGAACGAAACAGGACATTGCGAATAGCATAATGCAAGTATTGGTGTGAACCGCCTACTTTTTATGTGGCTGCGCGGCTACATTTCATCTAGACTTAACTCTTTCAATCGACAACGACAACAATGAAGATCACAATATTGCAGACAATTACGTGCAGTCCCATTAACACCAGCGCCCACCACAATTCAAGTAAATCAATCAAGTTCAATCAATCGATCACGAAGCCATCGCCAGTCAATCAATTCAATTATCAGGGTCAAACTTGATTGTTTTACTTGATAACCTAACCCCTGTCATAACCCGGAAT
>JABGMY010000163.1:0-68130 GCA_014705525.1 Colletotrichum sp. HC292
GGACGTGGGAAAGGATGGGCAAAAGGCTGGAATACGCCGTCGACTTTTTCCTTCCCTCCCCCCTTTGGAGGATGCATTAGTTTTCTTGGTTAGGGGGGGCGTGTCTGGTTTGAGGTGACTACGGCGTCGGGCTGGTGATGGGCGGTAGCGTTAGCGGCATGCTTAGTGTTGCTATCTCGCCCTCTCTCTCTCTCTTGATCTGCTGCGTATGGTGTTTTGGGTTGCGTTGGGCGGTACGCGTGGCCCTGACGAATCATGGCCATACCAGTGGGAAGAAGATTGGGGGTCAGCCCGCGAGGTAAGGTATGCGTATTGGGTGGTAGGAGGTATTGTGTACTTGAAGTTGGATGGGAATGTTTTTGTTGGTTTCTTGCGTGGGACGAGTGAGAGAAGCTGCATATTGCTTGCCCATGCCTTTCGGATGCTGTGTGACGAGCGGGGCAGCGTAGGACAGCCAGGAGGGGAATGTTGCGGAAATACAGCGGGCATGTGAAGCGAGGCATGCGGTTGAGGAACAGGAGGCTCTGTTCGGCCAGGCTGGTTGGTTGGCTGTGCGTGGATGACACCTGAGTGCTGAGAGGGAGCGAGTGCGTGGCGTCGGCCGTCCAGTAAGGGGGTGGTTTTGGGCGAACGTGAGGCTTCGCGCCGGTCACGGCGCACATACGTCGGCCGCTCCGGGTGCGGAGGCACGGAGGCAGGAGGTCTCCATCCCCGCTGGGTTGGCAGATGTTGTGTCTCTCGCGGGCGGAGACTAAGAATCCTCCCTGCCGGCTGCCGTTGTCGGGTTTACTGGACAGGGGGGGTTGCGAAGTTGTGTCACCTTGGAGTCTGGCGCGCCCAATCTTGCTTCACCACTTGGCGTGCTTTCGCGAGGCCGAGTTGAGATTAGTTCTGTTCTTGTCTCGAGGCATGTATGTTGTGCTGCCAGGGGCGAGGTGTCTGGTGGTGGCGGGGGTGTCATACTGGCCGATGATATGTCAGTCTCGCGTGTTGTCGTACTGGAGAATTAAAAAGTGAGACCTGTCACGCGGAGACGTCCATGACGCTGGACAAGGTCATTTCTGATGCCTGGCATGTGTTTCTTGTGATCTTACATGTGACGAAATATCGGGCGAAATCGTAAGGGTCCCAGGAACGAATGAGACGTTGAACACGGGCGAAGGAAGGATTACCAGGCAACGTGGGATTCAAGGTGTGCTGACCGAGTCTGATGCTTGTGATGGTTTGACAGTTCGTCGGTAAGCCGAGGTACCAAATCGACAAGAAGACGACCAGTATTCCCAGGAGCTGGGTTGCACTATTTGTTCGACTATGAACTGTGGCTAATCGTTTGCTTTGACAGCTCGAATTACTCGAGTGATCTAGCATTTCCTAACGTGTTGTCGCATAGCCTTGGATACATGATACTTGATGAATTCGTAACCCTGATTTCCTCCTCCAGTGTAGCACATGATCTGGCGAGAGCTTACAGGTCCCTACTGTGCCGTGTAGTTGTGTTGAAAGACATCTGCGACAGCCTAACTTGTTTAAGAGGCAGTGGTCTACTTACACCGATATCAGCTCAGCACGCGAAGATTGACAACTCGCCCTCTGCACCTGAAAACCCGAGTTCACAATCACACTAATAGTTGCTTTCATTATGAATGATTTACTTACGTGTGCTGCTTACAAGTCTAGTTCCTCTGTCACCGAAAACCTAAGATATCTAGGGCTGCTTTAAACCTTGTAGGGAAGCGGCATCTGTCAACTTTCTCAAAGACTCAAGCGATCTGATTATTTGCGTCTACTGCCAGTTTCAAGACCTGCCTCGTCGTAAAAGCTGGCCACTTGAGTGCGGGGACAAGCTTATCTAGTTAACGGCTAGGCAAATTCAAATGCGGAATATGTTAAATTGCTAGGACATTGTGTCAAAACATGTGACGGCTTCCTTGCTGCTTGCGTAATGCTGTCTGTCCTCAAATGCAACAGCAGTTCTATCGAGACTACTCTCGCGGTGCGAGTCCTGTTGTCATCGGGGGTAAATTGGAAGAGGGGATGGTTGTTCGCGGTTCAAGCAAGTGGCCATATTGTTTAAGGAGTGACAACGCAGCGTCACAAAGGAGTCCAATCTGGTCAGGATTTCGTCCGGGCTCTTTCGAGCTGTCGCATATCGCTGTTTCGACGCTGATCACAAGGCCTGTCGGAAGTTTTCGCAGCTGGGTCTTGGCCCTGCTGCTTCATCTCGTAGACTCCAGAACCTAGTTGAACACCGTCATGACATGTCAAATCATCAGCCTTGTTCAAGAAGAAAGATTGACATTTTCATGGATAATATAACCCAATATAATCGAGGCACGTCTCACGGAACAAGAGCAACAAAAGAAGACGGCTACTACGATTTACGTCCAAGAGGAATCTGGCTGATGATAAAGAGCATCATTTTTCAAGGATTTTGCTAGCCGGGCAGTTGCCCCCATACCTCTTGCTCTTATAGCGTACTCGATACTTCTATAAGGATAATAGTAGTAGAGAAAATCGTGACTTTCCCAAAAGTGGTGGACATATTGATCACATGGTCTCAGGTCTTCAATGTCTATCCATGGGCTCTCCGAGATCAACGGGTGCTTATATGAAACCTAACCTGAGAGTCAGTATACAGAAATTAGCTCAAGAATTGAACTTATAGGACGGAACGATATACTGACTACGTGGTTGGTGTTTAATGAACATGCAGAGCCATACACCATCGAGGCAGCTATGACTTGCGGAAGATGAAGTTTCTCGCCCTGCAGAGGGCTCTCCATATCTATTACTTCCTTGAGAAACCAAGAGAGGAAATAAACCCTGACCCCGAGGAACATCGACATCTTCCTGAAACCCCCATCGCCCAGCTCTGTCCCCATCATCGGCCCCCACCCGAATATGAGGCCGCATCCACCCTCCGACCCTCACCGATCCCAGCCTCGCCAGGATCATTCAACCAGCGCCGATGGTTTAGTGGTAAAATTCTCCGTTGCCATCAAGCAGCGTCGGGGAGCCGGGGGTTCGATTCCCCCTCGGCGCAAATTTTTGGCTTGTTCACGTGAGTTGGCTGGCGGTTGTGGGTGGGTGGTTGGCATGTTGACTTTTTATTTGTCTTCGTCATTGAGGCCAGTCCGTCAGTCTTTCAGATGGAAATCTGCGTGGGGCGAGACTCACTCTGGAGTAACGAGAGGAACGAACGGCGGCGTCTAGTTCTTCGTGATGTAAACATAAGCTGGGGTGTTTTGCGCGGTCAGCCTAAAGCTGAGCGCTGTGATAACTTTCCGCTGCAACCCGCGAAGCCACAGGAAGAAATCTATCCATGCTGAAGCAAGTTTTCGGCATAGATAGAAGTAGATACGAGAAATCTTGGACTGTATCGACTGTGTATGCAATGAAGGCAGTCCTGTTCGCCAAGCCAGATGATCAGATAAAGACGGCTAAACAGATACATGTCAAACGTACAAGATGTTGCATACATGAGGCACACATTGTAACTTGTGCACACATGGCTCAGCAAGGCTACGAGGTCGGTTGGCTTCAATACTCCCTCTTTCAGTCGAAACAATATCAGACGAGTGTGTACGCGGCTGTATCTCCTACGTATTGGAAGTAGGACCATGTGCTTGTAAACCTCCAAAGAGAACCTAAAGACAAACTAAGCGGTTGTAGATTGAGGTCAAGTTGAGGTTATAATCATCATCGTCATCTGTGGGAAGACGAATCGAGGAGGCACAATGGCCAGGCGCCTGGAAGCTGAAGCTGGACGGCGGCTAAACAGAGAATGTGACTGTGAGTGAATCTCGGATAGGTCTAGTAGATGCCGGTCGAACTCGGCTGAAGCTCATTTGCACTGGATACTTGGTCCAATGCTTACGATGAATCTCACTTGCCCCAACCCATACTTTACTTTCCAGATGTTGTCTCCTCCCGAGTCACGCAATGCCTACACATGATCATGAATGAACGGTGACTGGAGTAAAAAAGTGCCGTAGTGTCTTCTTGACTTTGTAGTCTAATGGAATTCTCGTCATCGCCGTTACCCGTAATCTAACCCCGTGTCCAAATCTCATAATGAAAACCCGCAGTGGTGTGCAAGCCGTGAAGGAACAGACTCCTAACCCAGAACCGTGCCAAGTAGCGTTTACACTCCCATCGTGAAATCGTGCTCGATGCCAGGTGTCACACTGGCCATAAACTGCGTTTTTGTTAGCAAACAGACTGGCCATACCCACAACTTGCGTCATACGAACCTTCAAGAAAACAACCAGGTACTGGTCCACCCGGATAGCAACCTCCTGATCGTCAACCTCGCTTTGCTCAACCTCCTCCCACTCGTCGTTCTTATCGGCGACGGCCTGGGCATCCTTGACATCGAGCTTGCCGAGTTCGTCTACGAGGCCTTCCATGCCCTGGTCGCCTCCCACGGCCTTGCCAGCCCTCAGCTTCTCACGGCGGATGCGGAGCGCTGCGTCGGCACGGTCGAGCAGTGTCTTCATGACAGAGGCGTGCTTGCAAGGGTGCACACTCGCCATCTTGATGTTGTTGGCGAAGAAGGGGAAATCCTCGAGCGTCACCGTCTTGTCCTTGTAGTCGCCGACAATGTCGTCCATCATCGACTTTGGGGGAAGAGGCTGGCCGTTGGGGTTGTAGCCTGACAGGTAGAGGCGGGGTGTGCGGTAGTAGGCCGAGTACATGATGTAAAGTGTGTATGTTCGGCGACCACTTTGCAGATGTCAGCATCACATTGAGACGGTTAAACCAGAGCTAGTCCTCACCTGTTCTTGTTCTCTCCTGCATCGGGAATGATAGCTTCGTCGTCATCCTCGTCCTCCATATCCGGGATCTCGTCTTCTTCAACAACCTCCCTCTCGCCAACATTGCCGGAGTCGTCCACCGTCCGAATCTCTTTCACTTTTAGCGGCTGCGAGCTCGCCAGGCCGCCCGTCCGCAGCCAGCCATCCTCATCGTCGTCACCGCCTCTAGCGCCCTCGACGACAGCCTCCTCGTGTCCCGCGTCGCCAGCAAAGTCGTCGTCCAGCCGGCGGTTGCAGGGGACGTTGCGCGTGACGAGATATTGCTTTCCGGGAGGCAGATAGCTGGCGCGACGGCTGTCGGCGTCGGCGTCGCCCCAGGACCAGGTCGGGAACTTGTAGACGAGGTAGTCGCCCGCTGCGACGAACTCGTCGGGGGTGATCTCGCCCGTCTGGCGGAAGGTCGACTTGTTCGATACCGGGGCGTAGCGGTCGCGCAGGGTGTTTACGGTCGAGTAAAGGAGATTCATGGTCGTTTGCTGTGGGCACGTGGGTGCGTGCGGTGTGTGTTCGGTCGTGCTGTTGCGTTAAGGATGGCGGGGTATGTTGGATAGTCTGTACTCGTTGTGATGCGATGCGATGCGATGCGATGCGCGCGGGTCTGTTGCGGTGCTCAGCTCGCGGGGCTGGAGATGTAGTTGGTAAGAGTGAAGTCGGCGTCGCGGCCCGGCTCTCTGTCGTCACCGGAATGATGTAGCCTCTGAGGTTCCGCCTGATGTCGATGACTGGGAGTAGAGCTGTGGCAGCTGTTCCGGCCGATCACATGGATGGCGGGGTTGTCTCACGATTGGACAGGGAAGCAGGTGGCGGGGTGACGCCTGCCGAGTTGCTTATCTTATCGGTGCTGGTGGCTCTTCGGTGAGGCAGGTACCTAGGTAAGGTGAGGAAGCTCTTGACTTTGAAAAGGAGGTGACGGGAATTCGGAAGACACTGGCGCCATTCATAGTGACAGAGGAGGGGCACGGATCTCATTTGTCAAAGCCGTTTGAACCGTCTTAAGTGTGCCTCTGCCACCTACGCAGTGTTTTGTGTCGGTGGTGCAGCACAGGCACTTGCCGATCCCGCCTGAAACTCGTGTCTGCTAGCTTTCTTGTTTCTGGGCGTGGGTGTTCTCAAATCCCATTTAGAAATTATGAAGCAAACCGGAACTACGGAGCCAAGGATGCGATGGGAGAGACGGTCATGCAAACCGGACCACGGCCTGCGAGAGGACTCTGCGCACTTCGTAACTTGGAGGACAACCTATAGTTTGGGGTTTTGTTGCTGGTGACTCGTCTAAAGGTCAGGCTCACACTTTACCAAGGATTATCTCAATCTCTAGAAGACACTTCCGATGATGCCTTTTGAAACCGTCATTAGTCGCCTTTTATTTTGGCTAAATCGCCACTGGTATCTATGTGGTATTCATTCTTCCTCCTCATCGCTGACCTCTTCACCGGCCTCAATTGCCTCCTGGCGCTTCTTTGCAGCGCGCTCTCTCTTGCGCTCCAACAGCTTCTTCAAGCGCGAGGCAGAGTTGAAGACGCCGTTGGTGCCTGAACCGCAGGCAGCACACGTCGGGTCTTTTCTATACCTCTTTAGCGCGCATGGCTCGCAGAAGTAATGCCCGCATCGCGTGATGATTGGCGCCTTGTACGCCTCTTCACAGATGATGCATACGAATGGGATGTTCTCCAGCATCGCGTCCTCCTCATCATGATCGTCGTCGTCCACTTTGGTCCTGTCCGCGCTCGCTACTACAGTGCCTCCTATGTTCTTCTTGCCCTTTGTGACATTCTCCCATTCGTTGTCGAGCTGCCAGCCCGCCTTGTAGTCTTCACGAGCGTGAAGATACTTGCAGTTGTCGCCGAATCCACAGAATCCAGTCTTTTTAAAATCTTTGCAAACATCGGGCGCGAAGTCGGTTACAGTGATGGTTCTGATATTTGTGGGTGCTTTGATGGGCCCTACTGTTCGGCTCGGCGCGTCTGGGTTCTTCTGGATGAACGATGTCTGGTTTGCGAGCCCCTTGTATGTTCCGTCAGGCGCTTGCGATGGCTTCGCCCGTGTTGAACCAAGGAGGTTCTTTGCGTCGAGCGCGCCTTTGCCATCCTCGTCATACCAGTTGCTGTGTTTTGTCGCATCGTTGCTATCCGTTATGGGAACATTGCGATCGGCTTTGAAGACTGTGGCTGATAGCTCCTGCCTCGAGGCGGCTTGATCTTTTGAAGATGCGGTGATGGCGCCGGTCTTCTTCCGTCTCTTTACTCGCTGGCCTGTTTCGTCTTCGGAGGAGTAGTCTGAGTCGGAGTCGCTGTTGGCGGGCGGTGGCGTGGCGGGCCTCTTGCGGATATTGGCCTTGCCCTTGGCGCCTCTCTTCTTGAATACGGCAATGGGAGCAGCCGGTGCGTCTGCGTCTGCGTCCATGTCTTATGGATTACCCGGACGGGCTCGCTCGTGGGGGGTGGGTGTGTTTGATGAAGGACGGACAGTATGTATCTCGTCTGCGGGAGATTTTGTCTTCGCTCGTGGGGTGCGTGTGTTTGATGAAGAACGGACAGTATTTATCTCGTCTGCTGGAGATTTACTAACTGGGAATTGGCAAAGGCGGTAGTTGGAATGAAGTTTGGGTGATCCTGGGGCGCTTCTTTAGCTTGGGCGTCGATCGCAAATGATGAACTTCTAGAAGGCTGAAGATCAAGCCACAAGGCTGACAAAGCGCGTGGCTTGAGCTGGTCGACGATGATGACGGGCGAAACCAATCAGCTGACGGGCGGGGCAGTTGGAGCTGGGCCGGCGCCAGTTGACAGGTGCAAATCAGCGGTACATCAGGGCATGACATGATTGGGCAACGGTGGGGTCATTACGAGAAGCTTGCAGGGGTAAGCTTCCACGACCGGCTAGCGCAGACTTATAGCGGAACCACTGGACCAGGCTAAAATTGGCCAAAGTTATGCGGGCAACGGCCAGCAGCCTGCAGGCAAAAAACACATCGAGCAGATCGCGTGTCTTTTTTGTTTTGAAGCGATGAGATATGGCGGTATGGATTGGCGGGGGAAGAAGCGAGAGGTGGCGGATGAGTTATGCCTTGCCGACGCCATGCCATGCCATGCGCGATGCGACTGATTGCTTGCATGATGCCGCGCCGCGCTGGGGAAAATTGGCTTGGGGGCGCACTCGCGGGGACGAATCATCCGTACTTTGGAGGTTATCGCTCTATCTCACTTGAATATGAGGAGGTTGGGAACAAGGTCGCCAGGGTCAAGGACCGTGTGAGGACGAGGTTGTGTTGTTGAATCTGACCCCCTCGATTGGCCACGGCTTTTCGTTGTGGAGGGATAAACAGCTACAAAGAGTGTATGACTCTGAAGGGTGTAAAAGATGGGACGAACGAGTAAACATTGCCCCTCGATGGTGCATGAAGCCATCGTAAAACACATGCCACTATGAAGTCTAGTCAGACTGCCGATAGGCGCTCCAACTTCCGGAGCTTACCTTACCTGAAGAGCGCAGTAGCATGCAGAAGCTGTGCTGCGTGCAGCAGGAGGCGCCCCGGCATCTGACCGTACAGTGCCCTGTATTCAGTCTGTGTAAGTGAGGAGGAGGAGAGTGAGACCCTGTGCTTGTGCTTGTGCTGCGATCTGATTCCCCAATGCCTGCAACTGTCGTCACAGTGGCTTCGCAGTGCCTCGCTGGATGGAGCCCCAGAAGCTTTCGCTAAGGCATGCTGAAATTGAAGGCTCCCCAGAAGGGGGTCGAGCTGAGCTGGGGCAGCTGTGGTGATGATGATTATGATGCGCCGGATGGATGACGGCCAGGGGAGTAACGAGTTTGTTGCTTGGTTCTGGGAAGTTGGCTCTGCCCATGCCATCATGCCGTCTTAAGAAGATTCAGGAAGCAATAACGGTTGGCGAGGGGAGCTTTGCACGTCAGGTCAATAGCGCTACCGAGGGTAAGGTAGTTGGGGTAGATGGCTTGACGGGAAAGACGAATTATCGAAAAAGGCACGCAGCGTACTGGGAGAGGGCACAGGATGCGTATGTAAGGTACATGTGTTGTCGGCACATCCCGGCGAGAGTTCATGTACCTGCTCCGCCAACACCCACATACTGTAAGGTACCCGAGTTGCACACTTTCACACTTGCACAACTCAAGAGTGGCAGCTCCACGGTGGAACCCAGAACACAGCAGTGTGTGTACCTGGCCATGGTTCATTGGAGAGGATGGAGACGTTGCCAACAATCCTAGGCAGGTCGCTGAGAAAACCCTGGGCCAGACAGGCATTCGCAAGCAAATGGGACAGGCTCAGGCTTGGGGCCTAGTTCACAAGCGAACGGGCAGAGAGGAGCTGGCTCTCTCGTCAAAACCTCATGTGCTGGGTCCTGCTCTTTCTGGTCCTGGTCTGGATCCATTCTGCGGTCGAAGAGGAGGAAAACACATTCTCAATATCCCCTCGCGTCTCCTCTCTCTCATTCTTTCTCCTCTTTCCCATTAACCCTCGCCTTACTAACCCCCTTCTCCCTCCTTTCCCTCCCTCCACCCCTCTCTCTGTTTTTCGTGCCGACGCCGACAACCGCGACCGCGTTTCTTTCGACCCTCGCTTCTCTTTACGGACCGCCACTTTGTATTCGTAGTATTCGTATCACGAAGTCGAATTGACGACCGTAATCGGAAACCAACCACGCACAGAACAAAGATCAGATCAGATACAAGAGACGTAAGAATCTCTTCTCTCTCTGGGCTGTTCATGTCTATGCTGGTTCGGGGCATTTTGTTTTAATTTTACCCTTCTTGTCACCCATCTTTTTAATTTCGTCTTACATCACCTTGCCCTGTACACATTTAGGTGTCGCGTTTACTCCCACCTTCCCTACCTCACCTCACCTCACGGTACCAACCATCATCCAGCTTGGTCGCCAACCTACAGGTATCTTACCTGCATCTACCCGACCCTACTACCCTCACTACCACCTCCCGTTACCCTTTTTGTTATCTATTATTCTTGTCACTCTTTTTTATCTTTGCGCAAGTCTTTGTCGTCCGCCCACAGCCCACACCGTCCGCCGCAGCGCACTCTCATTCGTTTCCGACCGATCGACCGACCGACTTGCGACCCTGCGAATACCCAACCAGAGGCCACACAGAGAGAGACACAGAGTCAGTCACCACGTCGCCAATTGGAAAGCTGCAGTCTGCTGCCCGTCGCCAATCCAACGGCGACCTGTCACTGTCGCTCCCACGCCCACCTGACTCCTCCTCCTCCACCGCCGTCACTGCGCACACCGTATCGCACTGCATTGCGGGCATCCATCGTACAGCTCAGTGCCCCAATCTTTGGATCTGCAGATAGTCAGCCTTTCCCAGGGACTGACTGAGACTGAGACCTCTGCTCCTCCCGAACACGCCAGATCATTTGCTTTTTCTCCCCCTGGCATCGTTCGTCCGTCCCAACCGAGACTCCGGGAAACGGCAGACGTTTCCTAATAATACCTTTGTCTCTCATTCTGGCGGTTAATTCCTCACTGTCCTTTTTACCCAGCTCTTCGGCAACACCTGTCCAAAAGACGTCGTCTTCCGCCCGGTCTTTCCAGCTGACCTCATTGCGTCCGTGTGTGGAGAGAAAAAGAGAGAGCAAAATCCGCTGGGACCTGACGTTCTAGCGCTGCAAGCAAAGCAAGTCAGCGGTGCGGCCGCGTCTAGCTTAGGGCCATCCCACCAACCCAGTCCCATCCCATCCTCTCTAGCTGCAGCCCCCGTGCAGATACTCTAGGCCAAACAACAAAGCCGACAGGCACTGCCCTGCTTTCCTGGGCACATCCTGCTGGTCGCGTAGCCCATTTCTGGCCAGCGGCTCGATCACACAACCCGGACCGGGAACCACCACTGCTGGGGACGCATTCCAGTCAACAACACACAGCCTGCACCCGCAGTCTGGGGGGGAAACAAACAACAAAGTCAAAGGTCAACAAAAAACATCACCTTTCCCCTCCCCTCATCCCAAGCTGTTGTTTTTTCCGTTTTCGACAATCACACGGCCACCGCGATCCCCTCTCCGGACCCCTCCCCTCCTGTTGGGTTCTTGTCCTTCTTTTTCTTGTCCGACTTGTTGTGTCGACAAACTTCCTGCTAGGTTCTCCAGCAGAACGGCAGCCGGCTCTGCACGCCCCGCGCTTCCCTTGCAGCAGCAGCAGCAGCAGTAGCAAACACAACCTCGTCCACCTCGGCCAAACCACCAGAGCTTGTTCTCGACCCGGCCGCCAATTGCGACAACCACAACCACCACCCAGACACCGAGGCGACAACACGACAACAACCTACGCCGGATAACTGCACTGAATGTGGCCGCAACGAATCTAACGGCGGCGCCCCCCCTCGTTACCACAAACATGGCTACTTCACTCGCCGTGGATAAACCACATTTGCCGCCCGGTGATGCAGATGCGAATGACCCCTTCGTCTCTCCCCCGGGTCCCGCCAACCAACGATACTCTGGATACGACAGCCAATTCTTCGCACTCGGCCCCGGCGCATCGCCCGACCAGGCCAAGCGCGCATTGCAAGCACACATTGCCGACACCGAACGTCGCCTGGATGAGGCCGGAAAGCTGGGAACGGCTTTGGTTCAGCAGCGCAAGGAGCTTGCTGAGCGCTTGAAGGAGGTAGAGGAGCAGCAGACCGAAGGAGAGCTCACACCAGACCTGCGCTCAAAGCTTGTCGAAATCGAAAAGGAATTCAATGATGTCGCCCGAGAGACTGCACGGGCGTTTTTGCCCAAGCAAAGGGTACCCAGCAACGAGGCTGCTGGAGGTTCGCCCTATGTTCCGGACGGCAAGATGGGAAGAGTAAGTTTCGCATCTTCTGATGAATGCGCGCTCTGGCGCTAACCTCGACGCTGCAGCGCTCCGTCAGCCCTTCAAAGTTCGAGAACATCGCCACAGGCTCGCCCTCCAAGTTGAGTGTACCAAATCGCAAAGTCCGCAACCAGCCTTCAAGTCGCATACACGATATCGAGTTCGCCGCCGAAATCAGCACTTCGCTTATCGCACAAGTCCGCAACCTTCAGTCCCTCCTTGCCGAAAAGGATGAGGAGCTTAAAGACACCAAGGTCGAAAAGTCAAGGCTAGAAATCGAGACGGAGAGCTTTCAGCAGCGCGTGAAGACACTAGACGAGAGCGAAAACAGGTACAAAGATGAGAACTGGAACCTCGAGACACAGGTGCACGACTTGGTCGCTGCACAGAAGGATGCCGCCGATCGCGAAAAGAGGTTGACGCAAAGTCTCAATGTCTTGCAAGCAGAAAAGAACTCGGCGCAGAAGGAGCTCGATGAGGCCAAGGTCTCTATCGCCAAGCTGACCGAGGAGCACGAGAGATTCGCCAGGCACCTTGACTTGGACTTGACAACTGCCAAGAAGAATGCCGCCGTTGCCGAGACGGAAAGGAACGCGCTGCAGCGCAAGGTTGATGATCTGATGAGCCAGAACCAGGAGCTTGCCAGAGCCATCTCCTCCCAACGTGGACGCCTGTCTGACCGCGAGTTCGGTCGTCTCCCTAGTGACGAAGACCTGGATAGCGGAGCGGACGGCTTCACCCCGGAGCACTCACCGCCGCCGTCTCCTATCAAGGGAACTCCCCGCCACGCCATGCTCGAGTCCGAGACTCTCAAGAGCTCTCTTCTGCACGCTCAGCGCACCATCCAGAGCCAGAAGACGGTCATCCACCGCGAGAAGACTGAGAAGCTCGAGCTTAAGCGACTGCTTCAGGATACCCGCGATGAGCTGGAGAAGCTTCGCACCGATGCCGCTCCTGCTCCCGCTCGTCGCAACCGCAAGGTCGAGTCTAGAGAGTTCAAGAAGCCTTCCCGTGGATTGCTTGGAGGTCACCGTCACAGCCGCAACGAGATTTACACCGACGACGCCGAGTGGGAGGAAGCTACAGAAATTGGCAGCCCCAGAACATCGCCTACCTCTTACTCGACCTCAACCATTCGCAGACCCGGCAGCAGGATGCAGATCACGGACAACAGTGATCAGTTTGACACAGCCAATGAGACTAGCGATGCCGCCTTTGAGACCGCGAACGAGCGGGGAACTGAGACTGAGGACTTCCAGACCGGCGCCGAGGATATTTCCGGCTCTGATTCCGGAACCGAGACGGAGAGCCCATCTAAGGGTCGGGAGCTCCGCCAGAACTTCGCGCTTAGTGGTGGTCGCAACTCCTACGACAGCACCGCATCGACCTCAGCGGATGAGGACGACGACTATGTCGAGTACGTTCGAACACCGACATCGCAGCACTCTCATCAACGCATGCGCGTCAAGCTTAGCCGGGGACTTCTCAACCGCCGCTCTAGGCAGGCGAGTGAGGAGCCAGCCTACCAAAGCAGCCCGGCCAGCGCTGCCACCGGCAGCGCTGCTGGAACACCTCAAGCTGGTGGTCAAAGCCTGTTTGCCGAGCTTGCTGAGCTCGAGACCAGCGATGCCGAATCTGTCGAAGGCACTCCCAGCCGCGCGAGATCTGCCACCCCAAGTGCTGATTCGGAGGTTTCTCAAGCCACGACAACCATTCCCTCGTTGTCTCTCACTACTCCCGACACCAGCGGCATGACGGACCCCGTCAAGAGGCCAGCTGCTCCCAGGCCTGTCATGGTTGATGCCGAAGTGATGACTGACCCCATGGTCCACTCTCCTCCGATGTCACCCGTCAGCGTTGTTCACGATGACCGAGATGTCCCATCACTTGGTTCTCTGGTGGCCGCAAACCAGATCTCTGACGGACTCAAGTCTCGGCCGCTGTCTACGATTTCCTACAGCGATGCCGGCGCTCAGTACGACATGGACGAGAAGCTCGCGCAGTTCCCTATGCCGCCATCCCCCAACAAGCAATTCGTTCTGCCGCCATTGCCCGAGCTTAGCATGTCTTCAATTGATGCTCAGGACATCGAACCCGTCGTGGAGCCTGAGACGCCTCTGCCGGCGCCGGCCCCGCTCACTATGACATCGATTGTGTCTGAGGCGGTTGAACCCAAGGCTGAGCCTGAGATCGTGCCACCACCAGCCCCTGTCTTGGCGTACACCCCTCTTGTCTCGGAGGTTGTCGAGCCCAAGGCTGAACCTGAGGTGCCGCCCCCCACGCTGAGCATCTCGTCCTTCCTTTCCGAGGCGGTTGAGCCCAAGGCGGAGCCGGAGGTGCCACCCCCAGTGTTGAGTCTCTCTGCACTTCACGCACACAACCTCGAGCCCGTGGCCGAGCCACTGGTTCTCCCGCCGGCACTCAGCCTGTCTGCGCTGCAAGCTCATGACATCGAGCCAATTGCGGAGCCTGAAGTCCCTCCTCCAGCTCTTAGCCTTTCGGCCTTGCATTCCCACAATCTGGAGCCGGTTGCTGAACCCCAGGTCCTTCCGCCAGCTCTGAGTCTTTCGGCCCTTCACGCACATAATCTCGAGCCCATTGCTGAGCCCGAGGTTGTAGTTCCCACGCCTGACCTCACTATGTCCGCTCTTGTGTCTGAGGACATTGAGCCCAAGGCTGAGCCTGAGTCTGAGGCCGTCATGGCCGTGCCGGCACCTATCCCAGTTCCGACACCTGCGCCGGCTCCAATTCTTAGTCTCTCGTCCATTGCCTCAGAGCACGTCGAGCCCAAGGCCGAGCCTGAAGTCGTTCAGGAGGCTCCTGTTCTCAGCCTCTCCGCGCTCTATGCCCACAACCTTGAGCCTAGAGCAGAGCCTGAGGTCCTTCCTCCTGCCCTCACTCTGTCGTCCATCGTGGCGGAGAATGTCGAGCCCAAGGCAGAGCCCGAGATCGTTCCTCAGTTGGCGTTCTCTTCAATCGCGGCTGAAAACATTGAGCCGAGAGAGGAGCCTGAGATCATCCCTGCTCCGCCAACCCTCAGTCTCACAGCGATTGCCTCTGAAGACATCGAGCCCAAGGCAGAGCTTCCCCCTACTCTTACCTTGTCCTCGCTCTCATTCGCAAACATTGAGCCTCTTGTTGAGCCTGAGGTACTGCCACCGGCGCCTCCTGCGCTTAGCCTCTCGTCTATCGCGTCGGAGCACATTGAGCCGAAGGCTGAGCCCGAGGTCCTCGCGCCTCCACCTGCGATCCTTGCATACTCCAACATTCACTCCCAGGACGTGTCGCCCCGCGCCGACCCTGTCCCCTCCTTGGACTTCTCTACCCTTCTCTCCCAACAAGTCGAGCCTGTCCAGTCACCCGAGGCCAAGATTCCCAAGCCCAACTTCGCCTTCTCGAACATTGAGTCGATCGAAACTCACCCGATCTCCCCTCGCAGCCCCAAGCGGGACGGCTTCATCATCCCCGCCGACATGGAATCGCCATTCGATGAGGATGTGCCTAGAACGCCCAAGAACGGCCTCATGGGCTCTGTCTTCGGTCGCGGCAAGAACAAGGCCCAGGCCGATCCCATCATTGCGGAGGACGAGACCCGACAATCCCCTAGTGACGTTCGACCATCTGAGACTCCCGAGTCTCAGCGGCCCTTCAAGGAGATCTCGACCAATGCCAACGGTCGCCCTGCCCGCAAGGCCACGATTCAGACGACTGACATGGGCGCCCAGACCTCCCTGACAGCCGAGGCCATCGATGAGATGCTCCTGGCTAAGGCTCAGCCTGTCGAGGCTCAGGACAAGTCATCGGTCTTTATTGGCACTCCCAACTCCTCGGGCACTATTCGCATTCGCCGCCCGTCTCATGACAGCCTCAGCAGCATTTCAACCGAGCAAAAGATGGGTAGACCAGGCAGTGCTAGCAGCAACCGCATGCTTAACCAGCCGCTCCCACCATTGCCGACGAACCACAAGGTGGCTATCGAGGCAGCCAGGACTGGCTCAAGAGCTGGATCGTCACAGGGAAGCATGGGACCCCCTCTGTGGCCCGCTTCTGCCATGAGGAGCCAACGACCGCAAACTCCTAACGGCGGACGGCCGCAGTCTCCCCTGTCCATTGTCACCAAGAACTCGGCTACTCCTCGCATGGCTCGGGCTGGGCCTTCATACGGAACCGCCGAGGTTGCTGTTCAGTCACCGACTAAGCTGTCGACCATGAGCAGACAATCATCGGTGTCCTCCTTCGTCTCCGAGATTGACCATCGTTTCAACCCTCGTAACGAGCTGGGTGGCATGGACCCATCTGGATTCGGCGCCAACACCGACCCTCGCATGATCCAGGCCATCACTTCCACCATGATTGGAGAATACCTCTGGAAGTACACCCGCAAGGCTGGCCGTGGAGAAATATCCGAACACAGACACAGGCGGTACTTCTGGGTCCACCCGTACACCCGCACCTTGTATTGGAGCGACCGTGACCCGGCTGCTGCCGGCCGATCTGAGCTCCGTGGCAAGAGTGTCCCCATTGAGGCTGTTCGTGTTGTGACTGACGACAACCCCATGCCCCCCGGCCTCCACCGCAAGAGTTTGATTGTTATCTCTCCTGGCAGGACGATCAAGTTCACATGCACAACCGGCCAGAGACACGAGACATGGTTCAACGCTCTGTCCTACCTCTTGCTCCGCACAGCCGACGAGGGCCAATCTGACGTCGAAGAGATGGCTGGTCACATTACCCAGGCCGATGTGGACGAGTTCAACCCCCAATTTGGCCGTCGCACCAACTCCACAGCTCGCCCACGGCCGCCTCCATCCGTTTCCTCGTACAACTCGAGGACGACCCGCAACCAGTCCCCTGCGATTGACATGTCGATGAACGTCCCTACTCTGACCCCCAACAAGGGTCAGGCCCAGAGACCTTCGATTGGGACCCTGGGAAGGATCAGCGGCTACTTTAACACCTTCTCCAGCATGAGGAGCCGCAGTGGAGTTGCCCCGAACTCCAGCATTTACGAGGCTAGCGAGGTGCACGATAGTGCCGAGGACCTCCGGGAAATTATTGAGAGACAAGACCGGGATGCCGACCGACTGGAGAACGTGCGCGCCTGCTGCGATGGTACGTCTAGTCCGCATAAATCCTCATATTGCAATGATGCTAACAAGTTCACAGGCAAGCACGATGTTGGTACACTTCATCACCACTCTAAGAGAGGCCAGCCTTCTGGCTCCCACTCCCACTCTCAACCCGGACGTTCTACGTCTGCCATGAGCACCTTAAGGTCGCGATCCTAAGCTGGTGGTTCGCATTCCCATCGAACATCTCCACGCGGCTGTTGAGCAGCCTTCCTTCCCAAGTAATTTTAAGAGCAATGAAGCATTCTTCCAATCCACTCGCTACGCCACAACTGGCTCGGGGGCACCATCCCCACTCTCATGATCAATTCGCTCTCACGCAACGGATCACGACGTCTATGACAACCTTCTCCTTGCCGTCTAAACAGCCTGGGATTACCCTGCATGCCCAAGGCACCATTCTCCTTCCGTTTCCGACCTAATCAATCACGACTTGCATCCAGGACACCGCGTCCTACGACCAAATTTCCTTTTGCGCGTCTAAGTCGAATGACTTTTGATCAACAAACCCGCCACTACCGCCACCACTGCTAAAAACCAACCCGCGAAAAAAAAAATCACCGGGGATTGCCAAGATCCAAACCTATCCGGATCATGCTGGCTTTTTCTTATCTTTTTTGTGTGTCCGTCTCTTGTTGTACTACCGGGAGCAACCTGTTATTGTTCCGTATGGGGAGTTGGGTTAATCAAACTTGCCGAGCTCTTCATTTCATCGGCGTGTCGAGGCGAACTGGGGGAACCGTGGGTTAAAGCATGCATGGATGGCATTGGGCAAAATGTACCACAAACACAATCACCGCGATGGGAATCAGTGTGGAGTTTTTCTCTCTTTACCGTTTTGTTTTATTGAAACTCTCTAGACCACACAGCGCGGCACTGTTGTGTTTGTTGGCACTCACACACACACACACACCAAAAAAACAACAACAATCTTCTATGTACAACCTCTCTTTTTCTTCTAACCCTCTCTCTCTTTTTATGTTCAGTATTAAGCTGGGGCGTGGCTCCGGCAGTCTAGTGTAGATGTAATGCCTAAAGTTGCTTCTGCCCTTGATCATTTGGCGCGCGCCGCGTCGTGTGCGCGTTCCGTTCGTTCTAGCGTGACTCGGCAACAGCTCCGACTGGGATCATCCCGCGACTTGACATGTGATATTTCAGGCGCCGTTTGTCATCTGGCACCGCCATCCGTATGGCGGGAAGGGGGATGGCATTTCGAGGTTAGCTTCTCTGCGTGTCTTAATTTCGGCCCGGACGGATGGTGAAGGTCCATCAGCCAGGCTCACTCTCACCCGGGTGCACGGCATAAATACGACGGTTATTTTGATAAAGTGTGGATATGCTATTCTCAGCCCAGGGACACTATGTATAGGAACAGTTTTTTAAGTGTATCAAAAGTCTGTTGCGTCCTTTCTCTCTCCTCCTTTATGCTGCTGCTGCTGGTTGGTAATGATCATGGTATCCTGAAATAACGCCCCTTCCGTTTGCCCGAACCCGATATCCCCAAATCCCAGAAACCCTGATGCCAAAGAAACACACGCGCAAAATTTAAGATTTAACTCGTCGCTGCCGTGGGGGCTGCAGTCCCATTACTTCCCGTAATGATGGGCTTCTTGTTCTCTTCCTCGTATACGTCGTCGGTGTTATCGTCTTCCATCCACGCCGAGTAGTCATCGTCATCGTCTACGTTGGCGGGGATCGCCTCGATGGGGCTCGTGCGCCTCTCTGGGAGGGGCGGCGGGGTGCGGCTTGCTTCTTCGCTGGTGGTGCTGCCGCTGCTTACACGGCTCTCGCGGGAGGGAGCGGTCGTCGAAAGCGGCTCCTCATAGTCTTCCGTGTCTTCGGCCCATGGCTGGACGTATGCCGGTGGAGGAGCGTTCTCGTCCATCGGGGTCGTGGGCTCAGAGTCGAGAGGCGCTTCGACGACGAGCATGTTTTCACCGCCGTCGTTGCTGTTGTCGATGTGGCGGCGTGAGGGCAGCGGGGGAGGCAGCACTGGTCGGCGCTCCGAGCGGTCCGACTTGCTTTCGACCAACGGGGGCGGAATCGGTTTGCGAGCCGGTCGACTTTCAGACAAGGCGGCTGAATGGGGTCGCTCAGGCAGTTCCGGAGGGATAATGGGCTTCCGCTTCTGCACAGGGATCGTGGTGACCTTGGAGCCCTTTACGGGAGGCGGGAGGGGTGTGCCGGGAGGTGGCAGAGGTTGTCCTCGTCCCATCGGCTGGTTCAGGTCTACCGGCGGATTTTGCTCGGTGCCGTTTCCATTCTTGGCGTCCTTGTGTTTCTGGAGAGCGTTCCAACCCCACTGCCTTGCCGTGACTGCAGCGTTTGCGACGGCAGCAAGCGTAGTGCGTTTTCCTTCGCCGTTTGTAGACGCGCTCGATGCTACGGTGCTATTCGTGTCTCGCCTAAACAAGCCCTTGGAGATTGAGCCCGTAGCGCTCCTGACCGAGGCTGCTCTCGAAGATGCCGCCGTTGGTGAGCTTGGATCTGTTGACTCGGTCGCTCGCAGTGACTCGGCGGACGATGTCGTGCTTCGTCTTTTGTTAGCTACAGGTGTTCGATCGGCCTCGTTCTCATTGTCCGTAGCTTCGCGAGAGGATGCAGAGGACTGGCTTCGTGCTTTCGCGACGGGCGGTGGCTTTGCAGGGGTTTCGGTGGGTATCGCGGCAGCGGAGTTGCCCTGGGACCTTGCAGACAGCGCTGCCATCATGCTGGATGCGTGATCCGGCGGTGAGCTGGACGGCTTAAACATGTCTGCGTGAGCCGCATCCGTTCCGACCACTGGGTTCGCTGGACTCGATACAGATGGCGATCTAAACGGCTTAGGCTTAGATGCCGGAGATGTAGGCGAGCCCACGACATCGACGCTTGTGGACGAGCTGTTCAAGGGGCTGTTGGTTCCCTTGCCTTGTATCTTCCTGCCGAACAAGCCAGTGTGCGACGAATTCTCAACGATCGGCATGCTGTGACTCTTCTCGAACGGCCTCATATCGCTTGGTCTCAGGTCGCTTTGCAGGTCCCCTGTGTCCTCCAAGCGGTCGACTCCCTCCACATCGCCCTCTTGTGCGACATGGGCCTCCATGCTAGGCGAGCCAACGACAGCATCATCGTCTCCCCATATTCCGCCTCGCCACTTCTTGTGCTCTGTGTTGAAGAAGGGCATATCGTCCCAGAATGGTTGTACCAACGTTTCCGCAATAACCTCCTTAATCCGGTTTTCAATCTGTCGCAGGATAATGGTGTAGGTGATTTGCCTAGCACTGACGATAGGCTCGATGGTCATCTCCACTTTCGGCTGACTCTGGAAGGAGAGCCAAATCCGGTTACTTGGTGGCGGCTTGATCTTGAAGAGCATATGTCCTTCAAGCTTCTTCAAGACGACGGCAAGAACAAGGTCGACCTCGCGAACCTTGAAGCGTGATCCGAGATCGATGCGAGCTGTCGCTGCCACCTCAATTCGGAAGTTTCCAGTATACCGTATGTCTGCCTCCATTACACACTCGCCCTCCACGTTCAAGTCCTTGTGGCGAGGGTTAGTGATGATGGGAGCTGATTCGCCAGTTTCAATACCGCGGATGGCAATGTTAGTGAGGAACGACGGCCGCTTCACCCGCGCAATCTTCTTAGTGAGCTTCTCCCGAATCAAGTGCTCCAAATCGGTCGTCTTGTAAATTCCGAGGAATATGCGGCCGATCATGGCATTCAGCCATCGGCTAGACAGATGCTCTTCGGACGAGTGTAGCTTCTGGACCAAAGATATGATGTTCTTGACCTCAAATTGTTTCGGCTTGGGGGCCTTCCTGTCATTGCCAAAAGTCTGCTCCTGATTGCGGAGCAGGGCGAAGTAGAAGTCTTCCTTTGCTGAGCAGTTCTCCGAGAAGAGGTAGAATGGTTTGGAGAGCTGGCTGTCAGGACCAACCTCCGGCCCATCTGGCCTCCTCGACAAACATAATGCATTCCTCTTGATGTACAGCTCTCCCTCGGGTGTCACGTCTCCTCCGGAGTATATACTAACATCGTGGTGCGCAAGTGATATAACGTGTCGGACTTCGATCTGCTCGTCATCGTCAAAGAGCATCAGGTGCCCATGCCTGGTACTTGTTAGTCAAAGTCGTGAGGCGCATGGACAAAGTGCACCGACCTGAGAACAACATAGAAGACGTTGCCAGCGTTCTTGGGACGCTGGCTCAACCCGTTCCTGTCCAAAGGTCCTGGTGTCGGCTTCCGCTCGAAGATGCTCTTATACATGGTCTGGTAGACGCTCTGGCTCGGCGCGGCGACGGTAGCCGACCCGGTGGGCGTGGCTCGCTCGATGGGTTTCGCGTTGATCCCCATGGGCGTGTATTCACGGCACACGGCGAAGTACCCCGCTGCTACGTCGTTTTCCTGCGTCGCAGGCCGCTTCGCCGGCCCGTCATCCTTATCGCCAGCCTTTGCGGCTTGCAGGGCCGTGAGATCGTCCCCGGGCTGCACGACGGAGTCCTGACCGCCATCGGCGTCAAGTCTTGTGTCGGCATCTTGTCGGTAGGGCAGGGCCAGGTAGGCATGGACAAAGATGGTGACGACGACCAAAGGTATGAAGGTCAGGCCTCCCAGGAGATAGGTGAACAAGAAGCCGGTCCAGCCCCCCATGGCTGCTGTCGCTTCACCTCCGTCTCCCAGGCGTTCGTCTGTCGCGCGGCTGCACTACGATCTGCAGTGCTGCTAGCAGATGGGTATGACGAAGTGGAGGGGAGTTGTCGGGAGCATCGGACGCTTGTTATGGCTGGTGAGGATCTCAGGGTGGTACGGGTCGGTTTTCGCGGGGAGGGAATGGAAGCTCTTGTTTCAGGACGAAGGCAAGTAAACACACGATTTAGCAAAGGCGACTTTTCAGAAAGTGGACAAGAAATCCCACGCGGGTTTCTAGGTCTTGGCCGCAGGACAGCGTTTCTGGATCGAAGATGGATCAGGTAAGACCAGTGGGAGGTCAGGTAGGCATGTACTCTGGTCACTTTTGGAGCTTCCGGCGTCCAATGAGTTGCTCGAGTGCCGTCATGTGATGGAGTTGCGGCGGGTTGACAGCTGGCTTGAAGGCGCCTGGGCACCTGGCTTTTGACTTTTGGGGGCGAGAGTGAGCGCTGTAAGGTTGAGTTGTGGCCCTTTGAAGGCGTTCTCAGGTGTGTGGATACGCAGGGCGGCTAGTGGGAGTCGTAGCGCACCAAGAGCCTGAGGGTGCCGAATGACCCGCAGACCGCTGTTCCTCGGCGGGAGAGCAGCAGCTCCGATCGGGTCGGCAGCCCACATCCCTGTCTACCCCGCGAGAGTCACTGGGAATGGGTCCCCTGGGCAGCGTGAGACCACTGAGCAGTCAGAGGGAACTGCGAAGGTGATGGGCCATGACAGAAGCCCAGACACTCTAAATTTGGGTTGACTTTTCAATACAAACAAAAGACTTCTCAGACTTGACTAGCTGTCGATACCTAGTCATAATAAGTCGCCTCACTTTCTTCAAGCAATCTACATGTCACTCGCTTGGTGGTGTATCGCATCAGCTCTTGAATCGCTCTCTTTCTCATCTCCTCAAGGCACAATGAAGTCAATAACACGTATTAGCGTATTTCTTAGTCCATCATGTTGGACCAATTGTACCCGTCTAATTTCCAGCTACTTATCGTGTGTCTTTGTTGCAACCCTCCAACCGAAACAACCGCCCGTCCAATAATGACATCATAGCTCTTTATCAACCCAAGGCCGTTGCATCAGCCAAAACGTCTCTCACAAACGCCAGGGGGAAACGTCCCACACCCATACGGTATCTCGATTAAAACACACAAAAAGCCTCACCATTCCAATGACATCTTCCCTGCCTTTAGTACTAGCTCCCGAATGACTGGATCCAACGCGCTCTTCTCCGTCTTGAGTCTCGCGCCTTGTTTGACGCGCGAGTAGAACACGGGACAGTCTTTGCTGTCGCAAGGGACATCGTCTGCCGCAGGGAGTCCCGAGCAGCTTCGGCAAATTCTGACTACTTCCATGTACTCTCTTTCTTCGTGATTCAAGCGCGTCTGGAGGTTGAAGAGAGACGACGGCGCGTCTTGCTCGCATTTCGGGCACAAGACGCCCTCCACCTGCATTTTGGCGTTGCATGAGATGCATGATGCAGATTTGAGATACGATTCTAGAGTCTTCTTGGCCATCCCGCCACCGAGTGTCTGGTCGACGCGACGGATTCGCTGTACCTTGGGCATCTCGTCGTACCACTGCCGGACGTTGGCGCCTACCAGGTTGAATATCCTCTCCAGAGGCGGGATGAGGTTCTTCGAAATGTAGTATTCCGCATCCAGCTGGGAGTGCGAGTCCTTGAGGAGATCTTCTGGGGCGACGCAGCGATCGATAAGACGCGCTCCTGGAGCGCCAGTGATAACCACGTAAGGCACTCGCTCTCCGTACTGTGGCTCTGCTCGAGCATCTTCGAGCATCCTTTTCGTGCTAATCAGCGCGCCGGGCGGTGGTGGACCTTTGTCGCTGTACGTTCCGAGCTTGACTTCTCTGGCGTAGCAAAAGTCCTGGACCGAGACGGACCCACGCATGATCTTTTCGCATTGTTTCTGGAAATACGACTTGACCTCGCTCAGGTTCGCCGTCTCAAAGAGAATCTTGAGCGCCTTCTCCTCGATCTTTTGCTCTGCAGGCGTGCCGTCTCGTCGGACAGTCTCGATACCTTTTGCATCAAAGTCCGGCTTGACCTGGTCCTTGCTCTCGTATTTGTAGCCAACGTAGCGTTTCTTCGCGAGCAGCACGCAGGGGTGATACACCTTCTCGAACTTGAGTTTGATAGGCCGCGGGTTCATGTCGGTGATAGCCTTGGCGATCTCGTTGCCAATCTCGAAGGCTTGGTCTTTGGTCCGGCCCTTGAGGTAGACAAAAAGACTGTCAGTGTCACCGTACACAACTTCGGCCCCCCAGCGCTCTTGTGAGTGTATAAACGCAATTGCTCTTTCCAACGTTTCTCTTCCTGTTTGCACAATGCTGTCGGCGATTTCGGAGCATGGCATCCGACCGGAGAAGGACGCCGATGTGTAACCGTAGGTGACGTTAGCAAGGAGCTTCAGCGCGAGCTGTCGATTGTTAAGCAATTGCTGCAACGTCTTGTCGTCCTTGTCTTGCTTCATCCCACTCTTCACCATGACGCGAGTTTCGAGGATCTCACCAAGCATTTTTGCGAGCAGAGACTTGCGAATCTCGGGCCTCACATACATCATTCCGTTGGGAGTAATATTGATGTAGTCCTTCAGGAGCTCCAAAAGTCGCTTGTGTCTTTGATACTCCGTGAATCCCATCTTGTTCATTCCCCTCCAATTGACAATACGGCCGAGGAAGGTTGAGTAGCAGAGGTTGTAAGCGATCATGACACTTGGGTACAGACTTTGGAAGTCGAGCACCAGAAGTGGGCTGTTGTAGAATGCGCTCTGAGGCTCCATAACCAGTGGGAGACACTCAAGTGCATTCTGACCACCGACCTGCTTTCGGCTAGGAGAGACGAGCATGAAGTTCTCGGGCTTGGCGATTCTGAACATGATAGACTCGACCTTGAACTGCGAGCCGCGGGAGAACACGGAGAAGAAGTCTACTCCCAGTAGTCGTGCCTGCTCACTGGTCCGGGGAATCAGTTCGTTTGATTCTAGGATCTGAATGTCAATTCGTGTGCGAGCAAGATAGTAGCGCAGCAGCTTGTCAAGATCCCGTTGCTTGTTGCTCTTGTACCATTCCGTCAAGGATCTCCAGGAATAGTGAGGTATGCGCCGGTGGAGCACATGCCACACGACGTTTTCCATGGTGTACTGGAGCAAATTTAGCTCCCCTCGCATGGCTCGCCAGATGTTGATCATATGTCTCCCTGTGACGCGAATAGTTGAGGTCGTGTTGAAGCCCCAACGATCATTCTCTTTTCCGATTCGGCCATGGGAGTTGCTCTTCATACGAGAAAACTCGTCGCAGAGGTCATAATCGTACTTGAGGCGGGCTCTTTCAATAAGGTAGCCCCATGAGCTGCCGTGGACTTCGTAGCCCGTCAAGATATCAGGATCATGGGCCCTGACAATCTCCACCATGCGGACCATCAGATCCAGCTCAGATGACTCTTCCAAGATTTCCGCCAGGATGTATCGTCTCATCCGCGCAGCAAGCTCACCATCGGGTGAAAGAACGACAACACCAGCAATAATGCCGCCAGCCGCATCCTGGCTTGCGCTGATGGTGCCGTCCGCCTTGATAGACCAGAAGATGCATTGAACCTCGTCCTCTTCAGGGTTCGGGACAAACTTCCCTCTCGTGTTGACGTGCACCTCCAAAGCCATGGTACTCATGTACTGAGCCTCATGTTTGACGCTCGTCGACTTCTTTTTCGGTGAGTACTTGAAGCCATGCTTGTTCTTCGGTGTAGGGCCGTCGATTTGAGACAGGTAGCGTTTGGAAGCTTGCGGAGTTCCTGCGAGTTTTCCATCGATTTTCTTGGGGCCCTTTTTTGGGGGATGCTTCCTATCCCACCATTCTTGCACCTCCTTAGATGACGGTGGTGGTTCAGCTATCTCCCAGCTTCGGTAAGAGCATACCCTTCTTTGCGTCTCATAGGCTTGGTCTGTCTTGGTCCTTTCATACGGCGTGTCTGGCTTCATTCCGATACTTGCTGCAGATGTTCCAGTCGGATCAAAGTCTGCAAGATAAGGTAGAGTATTGCTTTCGAGCCGGAACTCCCGACCAGCATATTCTCGTGGCCGAGGAGGGACATCCTTTTCCTCACTGTAATACGCATCTTGGTAGATCGCATCTGGTATTTGCAAGTCCTTCAACGTTGATGTAATGTTTTTGAGTCCGGGAGGCAGCGATCCTATGAGGAACTGTCGCTTGTTTGAGAAAGTCCCAAGGGCCGTCTGCGCTCGGTGTATCTGAGTTTCCGTCCCAGTCGAATCTTTTGGCGGGCTGGCGATACGGTCTTTCTTTGGTGTAGAGTTGGAGTCGAGCTTGGCACTCACGGAATCTGGGGCAAGGTTGAAGGACACGTGCTTTTGGGACTCTTTCTGCTCTTGCTGCGACCCCCGAGTCTGGCTCTTCTGGCTCAGCCGAAGCCTTGTGGTTGGGTCTTCTTGGCTCTTGACTACCGGGAAGGATAATTGCTGATTCGCCATCGGTTTCCCATCGGGGCCTTGTGAAGAGCGGGGGTTGGTTTGGGAGTTGGAAGGAAGCATCACGACCTGCTTCATTTCTGAGTCTCCTTCCGTTAGAAGGCATGCTTTTGTGGAGACAGGAGGCGCAGGAATCGGTTGCTTTGATGGCTCTGTGGTGTTGTCTGTTCGGGGACGTTTGATTGAAGGCGCCGCTGAATGAGGCGACACCGACCTCTTCACTGCCACTTTTCGTTGCGTGCTTGAGCGCGTCTCTCCCTTCGATCTGGAAACGAGTCCCTCCGCCTCGGCGGCATCAAGCAACTCTTGCCAAACAGACATTACAGGTGGAGTGCCAGTTTTTAGCCTGCTTGCACATATGCCCTCGTATGGTGGGAGTGAAGGATCTCTCAGGCCGCCCACTGTGTTGTTCGGAGCCTTCACAACATGATCTCCGTTGGCCTTGTTACCTGTCACATTTGTTTTTGGCTTTTGACGCCCAGGTTTCTTACTCTCAGTTTCAGCAGTCGGATCCAATTGGTCACCCTTCTTCAGACCAAGTTCGTCCAACTGCATCAGAGCCTCCTCGTCAGAATCGACCGGAAATGGGTCGAAGTCTTCACCACCCAGTTCAAGAACGCCCTGCTCGTCGACTTCGATACTGCTCGCGGGGTTTTGATTTGATGGGGCGTGGTTGGAAGGCAAGCCTAAGGCGGGCAAGAGATTGGTTGGGTATAAGTCTTCCACGGACTGGAGCGCTGTTTTGACGGTGGATTCCAGGGGTTTGTGCTCAACAAAGGTTTCGAAGTTTGGCTCAGATGTGTTTTCTGGGTCCTTTTCGGCTTCGATGAGCCTAACCACTTCTTCTTGGTATTCCTCTTCGTGAATCCATCCTTGCGGCTGCGAGTCGCGTGCATTTGCTGACATTGAGATCAGAACTTCAGCTGGAAAGGGGCTGCTGCCAGGGTCTGCGTTTGGCATCTTCAACTTCCGCCGGCGAGTCTCATCCTTCCAAAGCCCTGCCATGCTGTAGACCAGTTTGACATCCGCAGGAAGCGGCTTCACTCGCTCCACAAAGTCATGATGAAGCCTGCGTTCTTTTACCATCTGGCGATTGATGATATTTTGCACGCAAATATCAACTTCGACAGAGCAATGACTGACTCTGGGCAAGCTCAAGTCCTCCAGCACACGACCTCTTGGGATAGAATGGTCATGCCAGAGGTGTTGAGAGTTTCCTTCCACGCCGTAAGACGGTATCGGGCCCCTGAAGTAGACATCAGACGCATCCAGATACCCGCAGCCGTACAAGTTGTAGTCAGTCATGAACTGCAGCAAGTACTGAAGGTGTGCTTCGTAAGGCTGAAACTTCTTCTTCAAAATGACACCCTGTTGGAGCAAGTCGGCCAGCCTTGTCATGACGATCGGGTTGAACATGTAGATCTTGAGGAAGAATCTGTAACCAACATGAAAGCCGTAGAAGGGAACACCCTTCACAAGGGTAATTCGCGCCACGAACTTGGCATTCTCTGCATATTGATCACGCCGATAGCTGACAGCCAGGGCATGGTCAATGGAAAGGTGAAGGCGATATATGTATGCTCCCACTGTACCCATGATGAGATTATGATCCAAAAAATGGAGAAAGCACACTTACCATCCTCTGATTCCAAACTGCCTTGATACTCGACGTACAAGTACGGAAAAGCCCCATGTATATGGGCGCATACTTTCTGGCCAGTTTCCGTCGAACCAAAAACTCTGACGACCGGGACCTTGGGGCCCTTCTTGGCTTGTGCAGGACCTATATCATTGCGAAGCTGAGGGTCGTAACGAGTTGGTGTCGCCTGGTAGTGGTCGATGCAGTTCAACCTCACCCTGAACAGGTCCATCGTGGCTGCGAGCGAGACTCATGGAGGATGAGAGGAGGCGGGACCGACTGAAATCATGGTAAGCAGGCACTGAATACGCTGGAGCACATACTGAGGGCGTTTGTCTCCTTTGGGAAGCCCAGCGGCGACGCGACCTAGTCGTGTTGTTGCCGATGGGAGGCGCGTCACTAACGCCTAGGATGAGCGGTGTCACGTGGCGATAAGATTGAGCCCAGCCACAATTTAGTGTCTCAGCCACGCTTTCGTATTTGCTCAAGCTTGGCCTCACCTTCGTCGCGATCGTCTCCATCTCGCCAAACCTGCCTACCTATCTCTTCGCTAGGTGCACTCGACATACTTCATCCCTCCCTTCCCGACTAAGCAGAACAACGCACTTCTAATCAAAAGTCAATATGCCTCCACCACCGCCGCCCCGGAAACCCGACCCGAAGGCCTCAGGAGCCGCTTCAAAGGAAGAGAACATCTACATCCCCTCTTTCATCAGTAAAAGGCCGTTTTACGCTGGCGAAGAAGGTGACCAGACCGATTATCTCGAGCATCAGCGTCTCCAAAATAAGAAGAATGACCAGTCAAAATGGTACGATCGTGGGAGGAAGGCTGGCCCGGCTGCAACCAAGTACCGCAAGGGCGCTTGCGAGAACTGCGGCGCCATGACACACAAGGCCAAAGACTGCCTCAGCAGACCGCGCGCAAAAGGCGCAAAGTGGACCGGCAAGGATATTCAAGCAGATGAAGTCATTCAAGACGTCAACCTCGGCTGGGACGCCAAGCGAGACCGCTGGAACGGATACGACCCCAAGGAGTACCGGAATGTCGTGGAAGAATTCAACGAAATGGAGGCGCTGAGGAAGAAGGCTCTCAAGAAAGGCGACGCTGAGGACGAAGACGATGGCGACAAGTACGCCGAAGAGAACGATATGAGCAAGCACCAGAGTACTGCTACGCGCCAGCTCAGGATACGAGAGGACACCGCCAAGTATCTCGTCAACTTGGACCTGGATTCGGCAAAATACGACCCGAAGACGCGATCCTTGGTGGACGGAGGTGCGACTGCGGACAAAGCGGCCAATCTCTTTGCGGAGGAGGGCTTTATGCGCGGTTCGGGCGATGCCAACGAGTTTGAAAAAGCTCAAACATATGCCTGGGAAGCGCAGGAGAAGAGCGGTGACACCACGCAGCATTTGCAGGCGAACCCTACCGCCGGAGAGTTTTATCGCAAAAAGGAGAAGGAGGACGCGGAGAAGAAGCGCGCAGAGAGGGAGAAGAAGCTTAAGGATATGTACGGCGACACCTCGCAGTACACGATGCCCGAAGAGATGAAAAATCTCATCACCGAGTCGGAGCAGTATGTTGAGTATGATGAGAGCGGCCTCATCAAGGGCGCGCCGAAGGTCATCGCGAAGTCCAAGTACCCTGAGGACGTCTACATTCATAACCACACCTCTATCTGGGGAAGTTGGTGGTCTAACTTTCAATGGGGTTACGCTTGTTGTCACTCGGTAGTCAAGAACAGCTACTGCACGGGCGAGGAGGGCAAACAGGCATGGGAAGCTTCGGAACGTCAGCGAACTGGCCTTGCCTTGGCTGCCCAGGAGGAGGCTCCTGAGGATCCCAAGGAGGAAGAGAAGCAGGAGATTCCGTCTGAGAAGGTGGCAAAGAAGCGAACGGTCGAGGAAATGATGGGAGGTGTATCGGAAGCCGAGATGGAGGAGTACAGGAGAAAACGGACGGCAGCAAACGATCCGATGGCAAAGTTCCTGGGCAAGGATGAATTGGTTTAGACTATCGAGGCATTGCATTGGACAAATATGATACCCATTCCCTTCATCACTGGCGTGCAAGAGTGACTTGTGTGTGTTTCCTGAACAAAATTAACTTTTTTGTAACACTCAATCGTGGTATCCGTATTTGATGCAATCATTCCATTTTGCCTCTGGCGAACGCCGTGACTATGAACACCCCAATTCCCACATGGTTGGTTTTGTTTTCCAGCCAGTCCCAGAGCTTTTGTTGACCTATCCGTAGCCTAAATGGCGTTGCATTTACTCCTCATCCTCCTCGTCATCACCACCGTCGGCCTTGGACTCGGCGGCAGCGGCCTTCTTTCTGCGGACACGGCCGGGGCGGCCACCGCCGAAGGGCGAGGTAAGGGCGAAGTCAATGTGCTTCTGGGAGTCGAGACGGACGATGAAGGAAGGAACGTTGACGATCTGCTTGCCGACACGGATGTGGCGCTGGCGGATGAGAACACGGGCGTGGTGGATGGACTTGGCGAGGCCGAGCTTGTAGACGCAAGTCTGGAGGCGACGCTCAAGGAAATCCTCGACCTTCAGGGCAAGGACGTAATCGAGCTTCATGCGGG
This sequence comes from Colletotrichum sp. HC292, assembly GCA_014705525.1. Taxonomy (NCBI): domain Eukaryota; kingdom Fungi; phylum Ascomycota; class Sordariomycetes; order Glomerellales; family Glomerellaceae; genus Colletotrichum; species Colletotrichum sp. HC292. Next base: position 30,171 of record JABGMY010000163.1, read on the forward strand.
ACTCGTCGAGGACACCGACACGCACGAGACGGCGAATCAGGGCGTTACCCTCGAAGAGGCGCTTGGGATCCTTCTCGTCAAGGGTCAAGAGCTGACTGTGATGGTTGTTAGCAAATCTTCACCCCTCCCACATCAAAGGCGCAAACATGTGTGCTCACATGCGCAACCAGGAGGAGCAACACATACCGGGCAGCACGACGGATCTTGGAGAGGGTAAGCTGGACACGCCAGACCTCACGCTTGTTGCGGAGACCGTACTCGCCCACGAGCTTAAGCTCAGAGTCCCTGTTATGTCGAAGTCAGTTTTCGGAATTCACGACGTAAACCGAGCAAGCTCAAGTTCAGTGGCCGGAGAATACTGACAATCGGGCGGCCTCGAAGGGGCGAGTGGGGACCTTGGAGGTCTTGGAGTAAGTAAGACTGTTGCGCAACCGTCGTTAGCAAGTCGAATTGCAATGCGCCATCACCATCGCCAGCAACTTACGGAGCCATCTTGCCGACCCGTCGATTTTCCTCGTTGTCGTTGTCGTTCGGTACACGAAGGAAAAAAAGAGTGTCAAAGGCAGACAGTAAAATGCGAAGGTGGGCAAGAAAGGTGTGGGGCAGGGCTCGCTTGCGGTGGAGACGCCGAGCCGTGGCCTTGCCCAATTGGTAATAACGGGTCACGTGGCGAACCCAGGTGCCCTAAGGAAAGTGCGACCACCCAGGGCCCTCGGGAAACAGCTCCCACACGACGGCTGCCGAATGCGAAATTTTGCCTGGAGTTTTTTTTTCGCGATCTCCTCAGGACCTCGACGACAACTAACCATCACCAACCGCCCTTAAAGACACAACACCGGCAAAATGGGTCACCCAGCGGGTCTTCGCGCGGGAACGCGCGTATGTCTAACGATTCCAACGATTTTTCGAGATTCTGGGCGGATTGCTGACGGTTTGCTTGCAGTATGCGTTCTCCAGAAACTTCCGTGAGAAGGGTATGATCAAGCTCTCCACGTACCTCCGCGAGTACCGCGTTGGCGACATTGTCGACATTAAGGCGAACGGTGCCGTCCAGAAGGGGTAAGCAGGGAACCCGCCCGGCATCCGAACTACAATGGCACGAAACACGGCGCAATCGAGGAAACTTTGAAGTTGGCCGAAATTGTGGTCTTGTGTGTGTCTTTGTGTGTGCGCACAACAGGAGACTGACAGGATGGTTCTACAGTATGCCTCACAAGGTCTACCACGGCAAGACTGGTGTCATCTACAACGTCACCAAGTCCGCCGTCGGTGTCATCATCTACAAGAAGGTCAAGCACCGCTACCTCGAGAAGCGCATCAACCTCCGCATCGAGCACATCCACCCCTCCCGCTCCAGAGATGACTTCCTCCGCCGCGTCAAGGAGAACGCTGCCCTGAAGAAGAAGGCCCAGGCCGAGGGCAAGCCCGTCCAGCTCAAGCGTCTCCCCGCCCTCCCCCGCGAGGCCCGCACCGTCTCCTTCGCGGAGAACAAGCCCGAGACCGTCACCCCCCTTCCTTACGAGACGACGATTTAAGAGTGTCTTTGTGGGGGGTTTGGCAGTTCTTTTGCATGGGGTGTTTACGTGAGGAACGGAAAGAATTCTAGCATGGAAAGGCATCACGTTTTCGGCAACGTTCATAGGGAATGGAAAAAAGAAACCAATGACACTTCATCGTCTGCCTGTACGCCGAAATGCTACCCGTGAGACCCGTTGGCCCCCTCTGCGACCTTGCCGCCGTGCCTCGGGGTCGTCCCTCTGGGTCGGGAGCGCGGTACAGGTCCGGTGTCTGGGTGTTTTGTGTTATTGAGGAAACCACTGTCAATCCAGTGCGCCTGTTTGGTTGACAGGCAGAATAGATGGCCCAGGTCCTCGCCGGGCTTCATGATACCCTCGATCAATGGAAGAACATGACTACGTGCTGAGTGCGATTATTGAAGTGTGATGACAAAGCACAAAACTTCCTTTCCTATCCTTGAAATCCCATCGGATCCTTCATCGTCTGGGGTGGCCACTCTCTTATTCTCTCAGCACTCCTCCCGTATCCGATACAGTACCCATCAACAACAAGGTTCGGGGCCGGCATTGCATGAGTAACGGCCAGAATTGTTCCATCACAAGCTTATGTTTGCGCAGCATATGGAAACAACCAATTGGCTCCAGGTCTGGTCTGGTTAAGAATTCAATGCACTTGAGCAACTCACTTGAAACCCGGCATCGATGCGAGGGGCGATTCCTGGTGCATCCGCATATGCACTGTAGCTGAGTTCATCCCCTTGACTACCTTACAGTCATGAGTTTGTTCATGATACATGCAATGCGCTGTTGTAACCGTGTGTCGAAGGACCGGCTGCACAAAAGCTTCCACGATTGTTTGCATTTCTTCTCTCTCATTCCAACTGCAGTTCATCACTTCGCTTGACAGAATCGTCGAGAGACGCATTTTCAAGGGCCTGTCAGTGTGCATCGCAATTAGCAGTCCGGGCAGTGCCGCAGGGACCTCTTGGGGCCAACTTTGACCGTTTTACCCCACCATTATCGTCATCAGATCAGGCATCTGTCCGGAGCTTAGGTACCTGGCCCCTCTGTGGCAGTGGTAAAGTGACAGCCCGTGTCACTGACATTTGCCCCGGATTAGCGTTGTTCCATGACTTTATGCCCAATTCAAGGTACCCGACTGGAACCGAGCCGAATCGCAACCTACGGGGTCGCCTTGGCGCTACTATCGCCGGAGCTTGCGCATGTTGCAGAACCCAGCCACACTCAAGCTGCCAAACGTTCTAGAGCTTTGTCACCGCTGACGACTCTTCCCGCCTCTCTCTTCCACTCGGTACGGAAGTCGCTGACGATTTCTTCTCACGATTCTCTCGTTAATCGCCGCATCCTGTAGTCTGGTCCCCTGCGACCGTCAGGCAGCATTGCACGTGGAGCCGTCTCCTTTTAAACGTTTAGGAGACGTCATATCCTCGGACCATTTCGATTAGAACACCAGCGTCAACCACCCCCCTCACGAGTTCCGCCCTCGCGCGCGTACGAAACCGACAAGATGGCTGCCGTGCCTGATACCAGACATACCAAGTCCGTCATTTTCCTCCATCATCAGCTCAATGCCTCGCTTGGTTTCGCGGTGACCGTGCACTGACACTTCTCAAGGACCGACCAGGAGTTGGCGATCAACATCAAGAAGGCCACGAACCCCGACGAGACTGCGCCGAAGAGAAAACATGTCCGAAGCTGCATTGTTTACACATGGGACCATCGCTCCTCCCAGGCCTTCTGGGCCGGGATCAAGGTGTAGGTGAATGCGCTCGCAACGAAAAGGCAAACGCTGACAATGCTGCTCTGCAGCCAGCCCATTCTCGCCGATGAGGTCCAGACGTTCAAGGCTCTGATTACCTTGCACAAAGTCCTCCAAGAAGGACACCCTAACACCTTGAGGGAAGCCATGGCGCAGAGAGGGTGGATTGACAGCTTGAACCGCGGGATGGGCGGAGAAGGCGTTCGAGGGTACGGGCCTCTGATCCGTGAATATGTGTACTATCTCCTGGCCAAGCTTTCTTTCCACCAGCAGCACCCGGAATTCAACGGCACCTTCGAGTACGAAGAATATCTCAGTCTGAAGGCCATTAACGACCCTAACGAAGGTTACGAGACGATCACCGACCTCATGACCCTCCAGGACAAGATTGAGCAGTTCCAGAAGCTGATCTTCTCGCACTTCCGCCACGTCGGAAACAACGAGTGTCGCATTTCCGCTCTTGTGCCTTTGGTGCAAGAGAGCTATGGTATTTACAAGTTCATCACGAGCATGCTGCGCGCCATGCACTCCAGTGAGTTCCGCAATCCCTACTCCGTTTGAAGTGATGACCGATTGGACTGACTTTCGTAGCAACCGGCGACGCCGATGTGCTCCAACCCCTGCGCGAAAGATACGATGCTCAACACTACCGTCTCGTCAAGTTTTACTATGAATGCTCAAACCTCCGATACCTGACCAGCTTGATTACGATTCCTAAGCTGCCGCAGGACCCGCCTAATCTGCTGGCGGAGGACGACGAGGCGCCCGCGCTGCCCGCCCGACCGAAACAGGAGATTGAGAGACGCCCGACACCGCCCCCTGAGCCGAAGTCGCAAGAGCCGGATGACATCTCTGAGTTCTGGAAGAACGAGTTGGAACGTCAAAACCGCGAATACGAAGAGCAGCAAAGGGTACTGGAAGAGCAGGCACGACAGCAGCAGGCTATGCAGATGGCGGCACAGGAGCAAGCGCAGCGCGACTTCGAGGAGCAGCAGCGTAGGTTGGCTGAGCAGCAGCGCCGCGAACAGGAGGCGCTCATGCAGCAGCAGCTCCAATACCAGACGCAAGGTAGACTTGCGGAGTTGGAGCAGGAGAACTTTAATGCCAGAGCTCAGTATGAGCGAGATCAGCTCATGCTACAGCAGTATGACCAGAGGGTGAAGGCGTTGGAAAGCGAGCTTTCTCAGATCCAAGGACATTTCGGCCAGCAACTTGGCAGCAAAGACGACCAGATCCGGGCTCTGCAAGAGCAGGTCAACACATGGCGCACAAAGTATGAGGCCCTTGCGAAGCTCTACTCACAGCTTCGCCACGAGCACTTGGACCTGCTTCAAAAGTTCAAGTCTGTTCAGTTGAAGGCAGCCTCTGCGCAAGAAGCTATTGAGCGGAGGGAGAAGCTGGAACGTGAGATCAAGACCAAAAACCTTGAACTCGCGGACATGATCAGAGAGAGAGACCGCGCACTCCACGATAAGGACCGACTTTCAGGGGCCAACAAGGATGAGCTTGAAAAACTGAAGCGCGAGCTCCGCATGGCCATGGATCGGGCCGATAACATCGAGAGAAGCAAGGGTAACGAGCTCTCCACCATGTTGTCTAAGTACAACCGTGAGATGGCCGATCTCGAGGAGGCTTTGCGTCTGAAGTCTCGTGCTCTAGATGACGCGCAGGCTAAGCTCAGGGATGGCAGCAGCGACCTTGAGCAGCTTCTCCGTGACAAGGAGGAAGAGCTCGAGGTTTACAAGGCCGGCATGGACCAGACACTTATTGAGCTCAACGAGCTGAAGCTCAACCAGGGTGATACGGATCAAGTTATTGACGGTCAGATTGATGCCCTGATCATGGCCAACCTGGACAAGATCAACGACATCATCGACTCAGTGCTGCAGTCGGGTGTGCAGAGAGTGGACGATGCACTGTATGAATTGGACTCCACGATGCAGGCAGGAAACCAGAACGCCTCGCCGTCGTACGTCCTGTCGCAGATCGAGAAGGCCTCTTCCAGTGCCATGGAGTTTGCCACAGCATTCAACAACTTCATTGCTGACGGCCCCAATGCCACCCACGCTGAGTTGATCAAGACCATCAACGTCTTCGCTGGTGCCGTCGCGGATGTTTGCACCAACGCCAAGGGTATTACTCGCTTGGCTACCGATGAGAAGAAGGGCGACTCCTTGATGAACGGCACTCGCCAGTCTGCCATGTCGACTGTCAAGTTCTTCCGCGGTCTCCAGAGCTTCCGCCTGGAGGGTATGGATCCCATCCAGAAGACCGATGTTGTCATCAACAGCAACAACGAGGTGCAGATGAATCTGCAGAAGCTCAACAAGCTCGTCGAGACCTTTGCTCCCAATGCCGGCAAGCTCGCGGGCAAGGGCGATCTCGGCGACATTGTCGACCAGGAGCTCAGCAAGGCTGCCGATGCCATCGCGGCCGCCGCAGCTCGCCTGGCCAAGCTCAGGAACAAGCCTCGCGACGGCTACTCCACCTACGAGCTCAAGGTTCACGACACGATCTTGGACGCTGCCATGGCCATCACCAACGCCATCGCGCAGCTCATCAAGGCTGCCACGGCAACTCAGCAGGAGATCGTCCAGGCCGGCCGTGGCTCCTCATCACGTACTGCCTTCTACAAGAAGAACAACAGGTGGACGGAAGGTCTCATCTCGGCAGCCAAGGCCGTCGCGACATCGACCAACACCCTCATCGAGACTGCAGACGGCGTTCTTTCGAACCGCAACAGCCCTGAGCAGCTCATTGTGGCTTCCAACGACGTGGCGGCATCCACCGCGCAGCTTGTCGCCGCCAGCAGAGTCAAGGCGGGCTTCATGTCTAAGAGCCAGGAGAACCTCGAGCAGGCCTCCAAGGCCGTCGGCGCCGCCTGCAGAGCGCTTGTGCGCCAGGTGCAGAGCATCATCAAGGACCGCAACGAGGAGGACGAGGCGGTCGACTACTCCAAGCTCGGTGCTCACGAGTTTAAGGTCCGGGAGATGGAGCAGCAGGTACGTTATCAGTCGGCATCTTTGCCTTCTTGGCATACGGGGCTTTTCTTGGCGATATTAAAAGGGATGGTTATGCTGACGCGTTACGCTATTACTACTAGGTCGAGATCCTGCAGCTCGAGAATGCCCTATCGGCGGCACGACACAGGCTAGGAGAGATGCGCAAGATCTCCTACCAGGAAGAGTAGAAGTCGCGCTGGCTTTGGCAGTATTGTCAGACGACGGATATATTTTCCGCCATGAGGGGGCGTTCCGACGAGATCATCGGCCGCTCCCCGAGAGAGGAGCCATTTTTGTTTTCCCATTTATTCAGCTTCACACAACAAAAACATCGTGGTGGATTGGCGGCGGCGGGCACTAGTAGCATTCGTTGGCAGTCGTTGTTTATTGGCTCTATTTTCACGCCCAATCTACCGCGTGAGCATTTACTCAGGGCGGAAAGGACTCAGAATTTTGATGAAGTTTCTTGGCCTTTTGACTATCTGCGTGATCTCTGCTTACCTGTCACCCGGTCTTCTTCTCCCTTTCGTTTGTGGCTTGTTGTCTCCCTCCGTCTCCCGTCCCTCCTCTCCGCCCCGTAGCGCCGATGTGATGAGCTAGACATGAAAACGGAAAACGCCCTTGCCACGATCCAGCCCTAGCTAAGTCCCCTCAACGAATGTAGGTCGCATCATGAGTAATCAGGTTAGCGAGGAGCGCCTCGACGCCCGAAAGCCCGGTAATAGGAGTACGTCTGGTGTTCTTAGGGCCTGGAGCGTAAGCGGTGAAAGGGTAGAGGCTGGACGGAGGCGTTGGAGGAAGCGTCGGAGCTGAGGTGGTTGGGTTAGTTGGCGAGGGGATTCGGACCTGAGTCCGGGGGCTTTTTGTTTTTAGTAGAGGGGCGATGAAGTGGCTTATTGGTATGTTCATTGGCGTTTGCAAAGATTCCAGGTGATGGACTGTTCGTCGTACGAGTAAGGATGTTGCACTGTGTTGGCAAATATGGAACTTGTCCGAAAGATGGGTCAGTTTTGGCAGTCAGCTTTGATAAGATAACTCAATGTTGCGAATGAGCCAATCTTGTTGGAGGGAATATCATATCGCCAATTACCCGATGCCAGACATTCTTATATGAGGCGTTTTGTCACGATATTGCCGCTGTGACCGCTGCTACTACGGGCCATCTGCGAGTACCCGCGGGTCCACGGAGCAGTCTCCCGTCGAAACAGCAGGTACCCGTGTCACAGCAGCCTCGCATCTCAGCGTCGCAGCGGCTCCAAAGTGAAATCCGACGACATGTCTTGATCTGTCATCTCCCGCTTCCGCCAGGGAGAAAACAAAAGCGGTTCCGCGGGTCGTGGGAGGCACGCGAGAACGCCATGCGGGACTGTCATCTCTTCCCATCCAATAACTGAGGGCTCAGCCATCACTATGAATCAAATTTCAATGCCGTTTTCTCGCGCCGGTCCTTCCCTCGCGTCCGCCTTCGCATCCGCCTTCGCCTCCGCTGGCTGATTTGCTGGACGGGTCTGGTCTCAGCTACTGGAGGGGACCAAACGCTTTCCGTCGATGAAAGGCAAAGTGTGCTCTTAGACATTTGACTCAGTTCTGAGTCGCCCGAGGCCCCGCGTTGAGTCAAAGTGTCTTACAAGAAGCCACCCGGGGCGGGGTTCGGCCCTCCGAAGAACGTGGTTTCATCAACCACATCCCGGAGGTCGAGCCCGCCTCCGACGGAGCCCCAACAAAAGTTATACATGGTGTTTCTCCGCGGAGTCAGACGGATGACCTATCGGATATACCCTCCGACCTAGGCCCTCCTTATGATCAAAGCTGCTGCTCTTTGTCATCCGAGAGAAAGACTGAGAGGTTCAGGAGATCTAGAGTGCCAACGGTAAGCGACTCGTCTCGTTGTCCGGGATTCCCGTGTCCCCGAGCGTTGGCTTCAAGAGTCCAGACTGAACTATTAGATCAAAGTCAAGTGAATAACCGGGCATTTTGTCCAATCACGCTTCTCACAGATGCCGTCTGGAAGACGTTCATCCCCGAGTGTGGGCTCGGGCACCTCCTCCACCCCCGATTCGCCCAGAGACTCCGATGAGATCTGAGCATCGAAACCCGTCTATGCGTGAGTACTGAACCGTCTAGCTGACTGCGTACCTGTATCGTCAGTGGGCGACTCCAGGGGGCTTAGCTCCAGCCGTGGACACCGTTGAGAAAGCCACCAGGGGCCTCAACCATCCTCGTGTGATGTTGTTGCAGTCGGAAGGGGCTCCTGTCAGTCATTGTGGCGTACGCGGGTGGTGATCGATTGGCTCGGAATCAAAAGCCTCCTTTCGCCAAGCAGGCGGGCTGCAGGGCATGGTGGACGACAGGGCGAACAACTCCTGGGGGAAGCGGCAAGGAATGCCAGGGTGCTGGTGAAGAAGGGCACCGCTATGGTTAGACATGAGCCGCTTTTCCCAGCTCTGTCAGTGATTCAAAGACGCTAGGCTTGGCTGAGACGAGTATGATGGCCTTGGAGGTCCCTCTTTCATGTCTTGTCAGCATGTCCTGCCTGGTCCTAGCCCACTCGTTTCCTCCCTGCTCCCTGGTATTTCTGCCTTGTGTCATTTAGGTACGAAATGGAATCTAGTGCGCTAGCCAGAAGAGGAGCCACGTATGTCGAACCAAATGATTGGATATTAGAGACAGGGTTGACGCGTGTTGTCGGAGAAGGTTATGTGACGAAGAGAGCCTGCTGGCGGTCAGATTCGGAACGAAGGCATGGATTCTGAAGCGCAGATGACAGGTCATTGCAGGGGCTGTTGGCGACCAGTGCTCGTTTGGTCTTTGAGCGCCTTGTACTGCTGCCTATAGACTTCGTAACAAACGAGCCTTTGTGCCACCACACGTAAATAGGCCACTCCAAGATTATGAGATCCCAAGCGCGATCGTATATTTCACCAATCGCCCCATTATCGATCTTCGCGCTTGTCCGCCACCTCCTCTATGACACCCTGCGCTTTCTCGTCTTCTGATACTCACTCCAGAGGCACATGAGGTATCGTATTGGACAGAGAATGTACTTCATGCAAGGCCGCTGGAAAGCGCGCGTCCCGCGCCAACTTGTTGGTCATTGGCGACGACAAGTCTCTGCGCCCGCTGCTGGAAATTTGTAATGCTAGCCGACTTGTTGCATGGTGTGGTGACCTCGTCTATCATTCCAGCACGCGCCTGACCAGCTGAGCCCTGGATCGGTCATTTTGGTCTCCCGACGCAAGAGAGCGATGTATCTGACAACCCTCCCGTTGCTGGCGCGCCAAAGGGGAGAGCTGCTTTAGATCCACCCATCTCTTAGGCCCATCTGCTATTTCACTGGTCTGTCAACTCGATAACTCGAGCCGCTAGATTTGACCGCATTCATATCCGTAAGGTTTTGTGAGCCAAGTCGTGGGATTCGGGAGATGGGAAAAAAGGCAAAGCCCCCATGGGACTACCACACAGCAACTCTAGCTAGCGCGGGAAACGCCAGGCCGTCACAGTGGTGTTCTCCAGGCTGAGGGCCTCATCCAATGTGTCTGATCCCCACCTAACATCGGTCCCCTGTTGCCTTACGGTCGTACATCTGTGCTGGAGACCAGGTGTAAGATCGAGTGCCGGGATATGGGCAGTTGGACCGGGCGGTGACTCCCAGAAGGCGGACGACGCTGTCCTTGACAATCGCTTGGCGGCCGGAAATTAGACGCCGATAGCTGATGGCAGCCGTTGCGCGGAGAGACCCAGGGGATCTTTTTCTGTGAAGACGGGAATCCCAAAGGGGTCCCTGTTACGTTCGCACCCCTGGACCTCCAGGCGTGTCCCTTGGGGGCCGTTACCAGGCGGTCAGGGAGGCCCGCAGGCTCGGGTCATTTTCACCAATGCGGGGGAGCAGCAGCGGCAGTCCAAAGCGGTAGTGATTGGTCGGTAGAAGCGTACAGTTTCCTGATTACTGTGCCGGGGCGGTGATGAAGAGTGTCGATGAGTCGAATATGGTGGACAGATTGCGTGAGGCATGGGTCGATGGGTGTCGAGTGGCATCTTCCAGATTCGTGGCGATGATGTCGGCAAGGTCGGTGAAGGCCTCCCTTCCTTCCTGACATGGGCAAAAATAGGTTGGCAGGTGCCGCGAGGATCACAAGGGGGACACGTTGTTGAGCCCTAGCAGCCAGCTCCTGCCGCAGCTGCAGAAGGGTGTCGCAATTTGGAGAAGGCGGGGGGAGAGAAGGTCCAAGGCCATGTATGTCTGATCGAAGAGGGAAGGCTACAACAGTGATGATGGCGCCTTCTTTGCTCCGCCTGATGAAGACAAGTGTTGGAGATCAAGTGGGAACATCGGCGACCACGGGGACCAAGAGCTGCAGGGCCAGGGTTCCGCGTCCAGCCCATGAGCGCGTGAAGTGACGGCAGGGGCGATGCTCTCCACCACATATCTCGAATTGGATCGAATGCCTCAAGAAGCAGAGCGGCTTGCTCTGGCAGCCCCGGCATAGCCAACAAGACTATGAACAGCCCATTTCTCAAGGAGACGGCTGCAGTGCCTGGGTCGACATCCCTGGCGGTGGAGGCAGTCCTCCCTCGAAAGTGCCAGGACCCAGGCGTCGATCTTGCTCAAAGCGGCAATGTTGTTTGCTTGCGCTGGTTCGGTATTGGTGGCTTTTGAAAGTGGGCTTTGAAGACGGCCAGCTTCTCCTGCATGAGTTTGGGGGGTCCCCACCACACCAAGCGCACGTCTCAAGCAGATACGAGGGGCGCAATGATGTTCCTGTCGTCTGTGTTCTTGCGCAAGGAAGTATGCTGTTGTTTCGCGGCCCTTTTCTCGCACTTCTTTTTCGCAGAGGAGACATGTCAAAGATTTGGAGAAAGGGAGGGGGGATCTGTGGAGTCTTTCGGATCGCAGAAACGGGGCCCAGAGGAGCCCAGTTCGGATGGAATGTGGAGCTAACAGGGGTCCTTCTGCCGCTAAGCGCAAGAGGCTGATCTAATTCGGCTTGGTCTAGATGCTAATCTCGACGACGAGGGTCTTGCTGCTCTTGGGGGTTACAACGTTTGTTTGCTCTCGCAACCAGTGTCTCGGTACCCAATCAAACGCATCCCATGATTTCCAGCCAAGATTTAATTCGTCAAGCATGTTTGCCAACCGCACTCACATGGCCCTTCAAGCCCTGCCAGCAACAATCACGTCAAGTGGCCCGCTTCGCGCTTCGCCACACCGAGACAGAGGTAGAGGGGAGGGGGAGAGTAGGCCAGAGTGAGGAAAGTATCTGTCAATTTTCTCTCATCTTTCGGCTGAGTTCTATCTAATCCAGAAAATTGCCAGAAACGTGCGCAAAGCCTGATAATTGATCACGCAGAAATGCATGGCGATCCAAAACCCCTACCAACTCCGCATTCCAGAAGCTGAGGTCGAATGTCCTGCAATCATAACCCCCGTCGACAGACCCAAATTCTGCTGAAGACAAGCTGACATTTCAGGCTCTTCCAAACGCTTTTGGCAGAAAACATCGAGCGTGATGACCCTGCTCATTGACCAAACTGTGCCCAAGTTGAAACATGTTTGTCCAGAATTACAAATGATTGCACCCAACCAATCAAATCGGAAAAGAAAAATTTACCACGTTTTGCTGATAACTGAAAGCAGAAGTTTTGGCTGGAAAGACGAAATTATCTTTGCGCCTTGACGTGAATAATCTCGCTCTCCCCGTGTGCGTCTTCGTCGTCGTCATGGCTCTGCCCACCCCTGCTAGATTCGTTGCCTGTAGGGAAAATGTCGTCCAGGGCCAGCTCATGGAGGTGCGTCGTCATCGGAGGGGCGAAACCCATGTCAAATGAGTCGCTCGAAATCATTCCCTGGCCGTGAATGTTGGCAGAGAAGTCTTGTGATGTGAAAGATTCAAAGCCGTGAATTTCTTCCGATTCTGGGCTGTGACGGAAGGAATCGTTGTAGATAGTGCTGGCAAAAGAGCCCGCCCCTATCGATGGGTGCGCCTGAAATTCGCCGACGATGCTTTCCTCCGAAAAGCTGACGAAATTCTGGCCATGAATCGGAGCGGGGGGCAAATCCGTTTCTTTGTCTCGACGAGGTGCATGCAGATGGGCGGCCGTGGCGGATGCGTAAGAGGGAGGACTTGCGAAGAAACCTGCGTCACCCGAGTGAATGAAGGGATCCTTCTTTTCCAGGTCGAATCGATACTGATCGGCAGGTTGAGAATGGGGCGGCAACTGCTGGTAGTCGCCGTTGGTTGCCGCCAACCCGCGACCGAGATGCTGCTGCCGTTGATGGCTGGCTGCGTTGGAAGCGCCGTAGATTGTTGTGTCACCTCGGCTTTGATATGCTGGTGGGTGTGTCAGCCGTGGTCCCCGAGTGAGGATAATGGTGTTACTCACCAGGGGCGAATTGATAGACGGTGCAGTGGTTGTAGATTTCCTCTTCGTTGGTGACAGCCGAAATGTTGACTGGAGGCATAGGCGCAGGAACCAGATGCCCTCGCTGATTTGGAACGCAGTAGGCTGCCTGAAACTGATGAGGGCGCCCGACTTCTGAGAGAACCCAGTCCCCTTCGGGAAACATGCGCGAGGTTGTAAAGATGTCGAGGTCGCGGCGTGGTAGAACTTCGTTCATCGCCTGGGCCCTCAAGATGCCAGGGCTCTCGCTTGGTGTAATCTCTTCGTCCCGAGACATGTTGGAATGAAGTGGCCGCGAAGCTCTAACCCAATCTGTGGCAGCCGTTGGCTGAAAAAAGTGGTGTAAATGGGCGTAAGAAATGGATGAACAAAGGCTATCGTACAAAAGAAGAAAGCGTCGGATGGGGGCCAGTCCAAAGATATGCTGTGAAAATGGAAAAAAAGTTGGGATGCCCTAAGACACAAAAATAAGGAGAGATGTGAGAGACAAGAAGGTCCAACGTTCGTGAAATGTAACAAAAGACCAACCCTTGACCGAAAACAGCGTCGCGATGACATCCGCCAAAAGTATTTTTGGGGAATGGTTTTTTGGAGAAATGAAGAAGAAAAGAATAAGAATTGTGGGCACCAGATCTATTCCCTCTTGGTCGCAGCCTTATTGATCTAGCCAATCTGGAATCCGGAGAAAATGTCGAATGTACCCCGACAGTAAAGTAGGTAGGGTGTAAGTCCGAGGCTCCGAGCGAGATGTCAGGAAAGCTTCTCGAAAACATCAACTCAGTAAGTTGGTGTAAACTTCGTAAAGCCTACCCTGAACCTCGCACGGCTTGAGGTTGTGATACGTTGATTTACGAAAGCAACAAAATGCAGGAACATCCACACAGAAGCTCGGGCGATGTCATTGATCCCAGATTTTAGGGTTGAGATAGCGACCGCTGCAACCATGATGCATCAGAACTAACATGCCCCCTCTATGCACAGGGCAGCATGTAGCACTTTCGTGACCCTCGACCGGTAGACTAATATCTTTTGTACTTTTCTTGCCTGTCGCTCTGGTGAATGCCTGGTGCTGGTTGGTACAGGCGGTATCGGCAATTCTGCCTCCCAACACCATGTTCCAACACCAACCACATCAGAGGTGCAGCAACAAGCCCAGCGGGGTGGTGTGCCTCTGTTGGTTGCTGTTTTCCACCCAAATGTGCTGAGAGCCCAGAGAGCACAGCCCATAGTGTGCACCCAGGAGCAAGACTCGTTAACAGATGCCCAAACCGTCATTAGCTGTTCTATTTTCTTCGCACATCATCCATGCCAGGTCTGCTCATCCAAACATGCACCATTGCATCGTGCTGAGAGCAAGGTAACGTATCATAGATTGCTGCTGATATTGCCATCCCTTCTATATCATTTGTTGTGCTAGAATGCCATTTCAACGTGTATGAAGCTGGGCACGATGTTTTCGCGAGAAAATGGGGAAATGATGGAGTTCCTAATCGCTCAGCTCTGGGGCGGGGGAGTATGTAATACGGGAGATAACACCGAACACAGGTTTATACCCGAAGAATCCAAAAAGCTCAGCTACCTATGCCCGCGACAGAAAGCCAAGACGACGGTAGCGAGGAAAGACTGCAGCTAGCAGTGCCGGTGGATTGAGGTCGACCAAAACTGCATGGTTGCGTGGAGACGTAACCGGCCGTTGAGATTCTCCTTCAACCTTGACAGCTGAGCAGACTTGCTTCTTCTCCCCAAATCGATGCGAGGTACCTGCATCCTCGGGCCGTCATCCAGCAAAGTATCTCCCTGCCCTTTTGCCCCGTTCTAACTACTTGAAGACAGGCGTCGCCGCGTCGTAGGGACAAACATGAGGTGTACAGTGCAGGATCGTGGTTTCGCCTACAGTGGAAGCAAGCCAAGGAAGGTAAGGCAGGTAGGTAAGGTAGGTGTAGATACCGTCCATAGGACCGTCGGACATGGATGCACCTCCACGTCCTCGTCCAGGGCAGGCCCCCCGACACATCATGTAACCGGAGCTTGCCATGGCCATCCAGACCTGCCACGGCAAGATGGATCCCCTGCAGTGCTTTCTGGTTTAAGACACTGCCCCACACCAAAAAGGCTGGGCACTCTCGCCAACCCGTTCCTCGTCCGTCGTCCTGAGGCATTGCATTGCGGTCTGTGTTCTATGAGCTTGGTCTGTGATGAGGGGTGCTTTCCCCAAATTTAGGACCCTTCTATGAACGAGCCTTTCCATATGCGATTTGCACTGCGTATCTTGCCTCTCGCACCCTCCTCATGTCTCTCCCCCAACGCTGTCCCGGACTACCTTTGCCTCGTTTGAAATTGGCACTTTCTCGCCAGTATATCTTGCCCGAGACCCCGCCGACCTTGGAAGATCTTGTCTCCATCTCACGATTCATCCTTTCATCTACACACACCACTTCCCATACCCATAATTCCAATAACGTCTGCGCCAACTTCGACCCCGCATCCTGTCCGTCTTACACCGCCTCGCCAGCTCGCCATGTCATTCCACGACTTCAATCCCGGCCAGACCATTGCCGGCTGCATGGATCCATCTCGGTTACAACATGATATCCTGCAGATCGCAAAGGAGACACTGGACCTTCAGCTCAATAGCTTCCAGTCGGTTATTGCTGTTTCTCAGAAGTATTACCTTGGTCTTGGCCAGGAAGGGCAGGCATTCATGGCCTTCTATATGGGGTTGGTCTACCCTCAGCCTCAATCCCCTCAATCGATTTGCCAGAACGCATCTAACCATAAGCTGCAGACGTATATTTAGGAAGCCCGTCATGTGGGCAAAGGATGGCATGGATGGTAACGCGGACAGATGGGTCCTCGGGCCCTGCGAGAAGTTCGTCTCTGGCCCCCACATGATCGTCTCAGTCAACGGCATCGCCATCGTCGTCCAGCGACCACCAAGCCATTTCCTTGAGGACGCTTCTGGTTCAGAAGCTGGCGCCCATTGCACCGAAAGCCCAGAGCCAGTCTGCAAGATCAAGGTTCCTCGGCCGCCGAACGCCTTCATCCTCTACCGAAAAGATCGCCATGCCACCATGAAGCAGGAAAACAGTCACCTAAGCAACAACGATATTTGTGAGTATCTTGACTTGATTCCCCTCGGGAACAGGGGCTGACCAGTAACAGCCATTAGCCTAGGCAAGAAATGGAACAGCGAATCACCAGCCGTGCGCCAGAAATATACCGAACTTGCAAAGATGCACAAGGAGCGCCTCCTGATGATGTATCCCGACTACCGTTATACACCACGCAAGCCGTCTGAGAAGCGCCATCGAAAGCCCAGTGGTCAAAGCAAGAAGGCCAGCTTAGCAGCGTCGATGAGGTAGAGGTCGTCTCCTACCCGAGAGCGACAATCACATCAGCGCGCCGACTTGTCGGCCCACGACGGAGGTGTATGGGCTACACCTACGGACTGCGACAAGTCGCTGTTGCATCAGCCACGACATGGAACCGATATCGGCGCTGCTAGACGACATTAGTTTGTCTTTGTATCCTAGAATGGCAGCATCAGCGCTCAGGGAAGCCTAAGAAGCTGGCGCCTCTGTGCAGCTGTCTTCGATCTGTATCCAATCAGCGTGTCCCGGAAGGCAACCAAAGATCTGGTCATCGATTCGCTTCCCGCGGGCCGCGGCAAGACTTACCTTGCGCCAGAAACCCACAAACCTTTGTGCGGTGATGCTTTGGCGTATGACCGCTAGGAGATGACTGGATCTGACGAACCAAGAACCATCCTGGTTCGTCTGCTTCGATGGCAACGCGAACCAGAGATTTTTTTGATTTAATGAACATATTGGTGGAAAATGAATTCACAACCCATGTATTCGCATGTTGAGAGCGAACAAGAACTGTAATTATAAGCTGCAAGCCAGTGAATATCATCTTCATAGACCATCTATTCCAGCCCGATACTTAGAGTGTCATTTCTCTTCCCACCATGAGGACTACCTATTGATTTGCTCTTGTGATACTCTTCGGGCCACTGCCGGCTGCTAAAACCATCCATGATGCCCAGCCACTGCCACGATTGCGCATCACGGGAATAACTAGGTCTGATCTTTTTTCCAGTCGCTGCTCCAGATGAACGTCCCGCATCTCCACTCTGTCCCCGATTCTTTGACCCCCGACTTCCCCAACGGGCGGGCACATACGTAGAATGATCTCCCTGGACACATCGTCAGCACGCACTGCACCAATCACAACCCCCAGCATTCGCCTAAGTTTTCCGAATGAGGAAGACGTTGCTTGGGCAGATCTCACCACAATTGATGCCAGGCTTCTTGGTCTGGAAGCTTACACAGGGCTCGCCGTGTTCACATTTGGGCACGACCCTTTTGCCCAGGCTGAACTTGGACCACGCTTCTTTGGTCTCGATGGGATCAAAGACCTTCTCAGAGGTTTCGACAGCCGATGTGTCCAGGGTTGATGCCGGCTGTTGTTGTTTGCTCGGCAGGTGCGAGGTCATCGGCTCCGCAGCCGCAGGGACCTCCGGTACCGTTGAGAGGGAACCAGCTAGCCCTGCGGCCTTGCTCTCTTGTGACTGGTCCTCGGGCCCATTGTTCTTGTCGCTGAAAACGGGGATTATCTCGCTCTCTGCTTGGGCGCCTGTCGGCTTCGTAGCCGGGGCCTTGGGTTTGAAGAAGCCTGTCAAGGTGCTCTGCTTGTTTGTCTTGGAGTCGTTGTCGTTCGTCTTTGTTCTCTTTAGGGACCGCTTTGTGTCCTTCGCTTCTGCCTGCCTTTTTACGGGAGCAGATGAGGATGGAGATAACGTTCTATCAGGGACGCTCGGAGACATCTTGCTCGTGTTTGACGGGGCAAAGGTTTGTGAGGGAGGATCGTCGGGGACATTGGGAAATGAGGGGCTCTTTGGCTGTTGAGAGGGGGTATCTTTGGGTATGGTGGAGGGAAGAGTGTCGATCGTTGGTTTTGGGGTGGGCTTCTTCATGAACATGTCTCGTATACTTCGTCGCTTGTCAAATTCGGGAATGAGCTTCGCGGAGAGAGGGAGGAGGTCCTTTGCGGCCCACTCTCGCAGACGGTCGCCCTGTCGGAACATATCACTCGGGTTCATCAGATCGACGATGGGAATCTCCTTGTCGTCCTTCTTGACGACATCGCCGATGGTTGCGTATACCGGGCAGTGATCCGATCCCATCAGCCCCTCTTGGATGTTCGAGTCCGTGAACCACTCCTTGATGCCTGACGAGCAGAGGATGTAGTCTATCCTGCTCCCGTTGTTGGCCGGGCGGGTGTTTCGCTTGGTGTCCCAGCAGGTGAACATGCCCTGCCGTGCGGGGTGGAAAATGCGCGTCAGGTCGTGTAGCACAGGCTTCTCCCGACCCTCGTCCCGGGCTCCGGTGACGTTGCCGCCGACGACCAGCTGGTTGAAAATGCGCCGCGACGGCATGCCCTTCCAGTTCTCGACCGTCATGCCTTCCTTGCGGAGCATCTCGCGCAGGTTGCAGGTGTCCACCTCCTCGAGGATGACGTTGAGATCGCCCGTCAGGATGACCTCCTTGCCCTGCGCGACGAGGTTGCGCACGCGCACGTCGAGCGCGTTGAGGTAGCCCAGGCGGAAGTCGTCGCGGGAGGAGTCGCGCGTGGCGGGGCTGTAGGTGCCGATGAGCACGAAGGCAGGAAACTCGAGGACGACGCAGCGGCCTTCGGAGTCGAGGGTCGCGTCGTCGACTTCGGACGACAGCTGGCCGGCGCGGGGGTACCCGCCGATGTGCTGGTCCGGGGGCAGGTCGCGGTACGGGGTGGAGGAGCTCGGCGGGGTGAGGACGCCGAGGATGCCTTCTTCCGCGCGGATGGGGGCGCAGGTTGCGTTGCGGGTGTAAATTGCCACGCCAGAGTATCCTGGTCGTGTTGGTCAGAGGTGAGAGAACAAGGCGATTTCGGGAGAGGAGTTACCTTTCTTGTGTTTTGGCAGGCTGAAGAAGACGTCCCAGCCGGGGACGAGGACCATCTCATCTGTGAGGTCTTTTCGCTGGATTTTGGTCTCTTGCATGATTACGATATCCGCCTCAAGGATGTCGAACATGGCCTGGGCGGGGGGTCAGTGAGGGATGCAAGTGAGGATGGGGGCGACGGACTTGGTATGTTCGCTTCTCCCTCCATGGTTGGTATCCGAATGGGTTTCTAAGGGTTGTTAGGCTGGCTGTTCTTGGTCATGCATACGGAGGCTTTCGAACCTGATGCCGTTCACTAGAGATGAGTTAGTAAAGATGTCTTTGGAGAGGATCCCAGATGCGCGCTCACTTACCGTTCCATGTCACGATGCGGAGCCCCATGTTGGCGAAGGTGCTCTTCAAGGCGAGCCCCGCAATCCTAGAATCAAATGGGTATCGCTCAAACGCCAGTAGCACCTCGCTTCAACGTAAAAAAGACCCCGAGATTCCGAGTGAGATCGATGGAAGGACCAATACAGAAAAGGTGCTGTGGGAAGCGAGCGGAAATTCAGCGACAAAACGAGGAAAACGACCGAAATACCGGTGCTTTTGGCTTCATGAACGCAAGAAAGTGAGAGCGAGGCGTCTGGCTGGAGCAACTTCGCCCTCGACCGCTAACACGTCGTGAGGGATCGCGCAACGTCGCTGCCGTCATGGACGCGGCACACGACCTTGAGGCGGTGTCACGTGACCAAATACAACGCTGCCTCTTCACCTCAATTGGCATCTTCAATGGGAATTTAATCGATTATTTACACCTAAAAAGCAGGCGAAGATCCAACGCCAAATTCTGCTAAATTTTCTTCTTCCCTTTTCGTAAATTCTGACCGTTTGCAGGGGGTTAAATGCCTTGCTCCCCCAGGAAACCAGTTCCTACTTCCTCCGCAAATGACCTGACATCATTTAGTCATCCCGCAAAGCCCGCCCACCAAAAAAAGAGAGAGAGCAGATCCCTCCCCTTCATCCCTGCCTAACAATACAGGCCACAAACCCGGCCACCACCACCACCGGTTCCCGCTAACCGAGCTCCATGACCTGATTCCCGTCCCGCAACGACCTCAATCTTCACCAACCCGACCCGACGACCGACGTCAAAAAATATCTCCCCTCCACCACCACACCGAATACCGCACACAACATGAGCGCCCGTCTCTTCTCCGCCGCCGCGCGCAGCGCCGTCCGCGCCCCGGCCGCCCGCTCCACCGTCCAGCGCCGCTTCGCCAGCACCACCGAGAACGCCTTCGTCAGGGAGCGCGAGGCTGCCAAGCACCACGCCGCCGGCACCACTGGTTCGTCATACCACATACACCCCTTTTGCTGTTGTGCGGGATTGCGAGAGGAGGAGGGAAGCGTGGCGTTGGGGCCGGAGAGCAATTGGGCCCCGCGGGGAGGAAATCAATTGAGTGAAATACACAAGTGCTAACGAACGTGAACAGAACTCTGGCGCAAGATCTCCATCTAGTATGCCTTTCCCCCGCCCCTCGAAGACCATCCACCCTCCGATTGAGTGAATGCCTACCCCGAGAAAGAGATTGTTGGTGCTGGATATTACGACGGAGGACTTGTCTGAGCTCGCATCGGGAGTGGAGGGGCATGAATCACGAAGTTGACGGCATGCGGGATTTGTCCATCGGGGATCGGGCCAAACTTTGAGCGAAGGACATAGTAGGCTGACCATTGGTGTGTGTTATACAGCGCCTGCATTCCCGCCCTCGCCCTCGCCGGCGCCAACGCCTACGTTCTCTGGAACGAGCACTGGGAGCACTGGAGCCACATGCCCCCTCTGGAGGAGCGCGTCGAGTACTCCTACCAGAACATCCGCACCAAGAACTACCAGTGGGGCAACGGCGACAAGACCATCTTGTACGTATTTGTCCCTCCCGCGGGCTATGAGAGACGGGGCGAATGTGCTAACGTGATCCACAGCTGGAACGACAGCGTCAACTACCACAACAAGGACAAGGCTTAAATTGCCAGAACTCGGGCACCAGAATGCGTGAACTCGCATCGGGGAGGGAGCGATCCATAGACTCGGGACACGCTTGTTAGGGGGTAGACTATTCTGTACATTTTCCCTATGTCACAGCAATCGAAGAGATGCGGCCTTCTTAAAAGAAACCCCCATCGCATTACTTATGCACCGTTCCAATGCAAATGAACTCTCGACAGTTGCACTCTGGGTCTATAGCCTATGACAACGAGAGCGAAGCAGCGCTTTTCCGTAACGCTACGTATGCGGCCGCGTAGTCAGCTGCGAGGACCTTATCTCCCGCCACCTTCATGATGGTGGCCTTCTTAGCCATCATCTCACACTGCCGTGTGATGTCCTCGATGCTGGAATAGTAGTCAAACGCCTTTTGGATGGCGCCGGTGGCTCGAGTCATGTATTCTCTGCGCTTCGCTGACTGTGGTGCCATCTTGCCTGCCATGCCCATGTTGGCGTCTGCAAGGAATGAATATAGCTGTCCGGCCATGGCCGCAGAGTCGCACTCGAGGCTGCGTGGTAGGATGGCGTTGAGTAGCTGGATGGAAGCCTCGAACTCTTCCAGCGATGTCAGGATGTTGGCGATGGCACCAATGGCTTGCCATAGACTTGCTACCAGCCTCGACCTCCAAGCCATGCTGGCGGCCCGCATGGCGATGGTAAACCCTCGTTGTGGCCGACCACACTTGTCATAGAGATGGACTTTGAGCAGCATCAGCCTCACGCGGAGCTGGATGTCCCTCTTGTCGTCCCGAAGCGAAGCAAGCATGCTCTCTACCTTGGAGAAGGCTTCGGGCAGGTTGCCCCGTCGGATGAGACAGTCGACGTGAAGAAAGTCGATGACAAAGGCCATGTCTACCTCGAGGTCGTCTTTCTTTGACTGCAAAAGTTGAGCGAGGAGCTGCTCCGCGCCATCGAGGTTGTTATGGTGCAGGTCTCTCCTCAGCTTGATGATTCCTCGGTACTTGAACCAGTATTGATTCGGCTTCCAAGCTCGCAATGAGTTTTCGTCCAAGGTCTCCATCTTCTGCAGTGCTTCGTCAAATTTTCCTCTTGCCACGAGCTGTTGAGCTAGGCGAGACGTGACCTTCAACTCGTCCTCAAAGGTCGAGTGCCTTGCATGACAGCGCAGAAATATCTCGCAGTTCATGGCTGAGAGCGATGCGAGGCCGATTCTGTCCCATAAGGCAATCATGATGGAGAGCTGACCCCCAAACATGCTCTTCATGTTCCGCTCGACAACCAGGTGCGAGCTGCGGACCATGAGCTCGATGGACGTGGCCACACTTTCTCCGTTTGCAAGGCCAAGCTTTGCCTCGCTGAGTAGCACCGAAGCCCACAGCATCCACATTCCCGTTTCCTTGGCCTTGACTCGCAGGTAGGCAAGGCTCTCCTTTGCAGTGCCCAACAGACTGTCCGCTTCCAGGTCCTTAACCAAGTCTGGGTGAGCCATGCCAAAATGGAAGAGCCAGCTGAGGGCGAAGTTGAGGCAGGACATGTCGCGGTTCTCGCGAGCTGTGGACACGGTCTCAAGCATCGCTGCCACGGCCTCTTTGTAGCAGCCAAAGTCTGCCTGCAGCACGGCCAGGTTCATTAGGGCGTATTGGTAGAATGCTCTGTCCCGGTTCTGCATTGTGTAGTCAAAATACTGGTGGAGGAAGTCGAATGCCGTGGGGTAATCGCCGGATTTCCAAGCGTCTAGAAAGCTGCGAAAAGTTAGCAACTTGGCTGCAGCAGGAAGGACAAACGAGACCAACCTCAAGTAATGCCTCAAGCTCGGCACCATAAAGCTGTCGCCCAGAAGGTCATGAAATTGGTTGCGGAGTTCGAGCGGTATTCGTGTGCCGAATTCTGGTCTGGTCAGCTATGCTTCGGGCTTCTCAACGCGATGGACTGACTCTGCATCTGATCGATTTGAAACTCCAACAAGAGCTCAATGTCGTCTGTACTGACGGGAACAGCAGAGGGCGTGCCGCTTGACACCATGTCCCCGTAGACGACAGAAGTCAACGCCGCCACGCCCTCCGGATCCCAGTCCGCCTGGTCTCCCGTCATGAGCACATGGTCGAAGCTCAGCCGTCCGAATGACGGATTCCTCCGACGCAGGTATCCCGCCGTGGGTTGTCGGTACTGAACAAAGTCTGTCCAAAGTTGCGTGACATCATGAAATCGCAGTCGCGAGAACTCCAGCTGACTCCTTCTGACGAACTGCCCGAGGGGCGAATTCCTCGACAGCGTGATGCCCGCCTGTTTTAGTTGCTCCTGTGCCGCCGTATCACTCTCGATCCCAAGTCGGCGCAGTTCCTCCTTCGTCTTGACTAGGCATTTGGATTGTCGACCAAAGAACTCATGGAGCGCGTCCAGAGAGTTAATATCCCATAGCTTTGCCAGAAATGCGTCCCACAGCTTCCTCCCGGGCAGACCGACGACGACGGAGTGAGCGCTGAGTAGCTTTTCGAAATCTTTGATGCCAATGACAAGACTGACGGTGCTCTCTGCCTTCTTCCAGCGATTTTCTATGCTGGCGGTGGTTGTCAGACTCTGCGGGTCTGGGTCGAGAAGACGGGATGTGATGAAGGACAGCACCGGGATGATGGCTGTGCTGGGGACGTGTTCGTCTGTGTAGAGCTCGACGAGGGCGAGGAGGCCAATCTTGGCTGGCGTGAGGTAGCGCGCCATGGCGTGCCCTCCTCAATGCGAAAATGATTAAATGTCGCGTCAGGATGGATTTTCGAAGCTTTTCATCTAAAGTCGTGCTGAGAATCGCCAGGGTCGTGGATGACCATGTTTTGGAGGTTCCAGGCAAGTGAAGGCGGTAGGCGCGTCAGGTCCGCGCCAAACGGATCACCCTTGAGCAAGAGCCGAACCAGTGCGTTAGGAACGTGGCGGCTTCTTCTGTCGAGTACAGATCAGTGACTGGACGACTTTCGGCACCTTCCACCTTCACTCGAATTACCAGCCGTGATGCGATGAGTGAGTTCGTGAGTGATGCTTCGAGGCCCACACTGTGACTTTGGCGGGGTATGATTGGCCATAAATGCCGGGAACAACATCGTCATTTTGACCAATCATCAACACAGCTATCCTCTCTCCAGAACTGGTGATTCCCAAAGATATATTCATTCATCGAAGCACCGTTTGGTAGGATGCTAGAATGGTAATAAATCCACGGCGAGTATTTCTGGTCGTCTATCTTATGAGCCAATTGAAATGGCTGGCGTTGGTCCGAGGGCATTGATCTTCGTATGGTATTTTTACAGAATATGTCTACACTGTCCAATCCAGCTACGGGCATGCCATGTCGTCTCTGAGCTGCTCATCCTGCAGTTCACGGTACAGTCTCTCAGACCTGCCTGCCTGCCAGTTTCCGCCGGCGATCCATATGTGAGCCAGCAAGCTCCATACTTGCACGTTCTCCAAAGCTCCTCGTGGAGCCTTATGTAGGACTGGCCCATCACCTGATTGACCACCGGATACTCTGCCCCTGCTTATTCCTCAACTCGCTTTCCCTCGCTTGCCTGGCCTTCTCCGTGGCAGCCGCATCGGCTTCCGCCTCTGCCGCCTCCGCCGCCTCGACATCGTTCGTAGCCCATATCCTCTCGATGCAGAGCTCAAACGGCCCCGGCCGCCGATCCGTGAGCCCAACGCCCACAGTCGTGACCTTGGACCTTAGCATCTCCGTCTGCGGCTCCACCACGAACCCGTGGTTCGTCCGTACAAAATCGTTCCACTTGACAAACACCGTCTCCCACTCGCCGGGCCGCTTTGCGAATAACCTGTGTTGATGCAGATCCGTCGGCACGACCGAGTCCGTCTGCAGATTGATAAAGTAGCTGCGCCCGTCCGACTTGACGCGCATCGCGAGGTATACGTAGGGGTCAATGTCCCATAATGACTTGCCGAACACCGTGGCCTGCTGGTTGGGCGTGCGCCATGCCGCGAAGCCTGTGCGCTGGATCTTGGGGTCGTCTTTCGGTAGGGCGGTGGATATCGTGCCGTGGAAGCGGGCGTAGCCGGTCCTCGTTGGTGTGCTTTCGGAGGGTTGTGTCGGGGAGGAGGATGTTGAGGGGACCCAGTCGAGGGCGACCTCGGAGAAGCCACCGATTTCGCGGTCGGAGAGGAGTTTGCAGTCTTCGGTCGAGCCGGGCGCGCGGAAGTCCTGGAGGATGTAGGGGCCTTGCGCGCCTTTTATTCCTTCTGCTTTGAAAGCTGCGACGGACGAGGGTTAGTGGGGGCCCACGAGGAGGCCATGGGGACGGGAGGAGCTCACCGATGCTCGCGCTTCGCTGGAAATGTTCCAAACTCCGGGCCCAGAAGCCCTTGCCCGTGAGTGATGGTGTTGCCCGCATCTTTTTGGTGGTTTGCCGGCGCAGCCAAGACGTCTGGGGGTGTGGTTTTTTGGAGCCGAAGCTCAGTCCGTGATGCACCTCCAGCCGGGGGCCGTGGTTCTGCGTTCGCGCTCGTTTTTCGAAAATCAGTGGTGCGAATCGCTGTGGATTGGGAGGTTGGACTTTCGTCTGGTACGCTCGAAATAGTTCGTCGGCGACTTGAAAGATCTTGAGTTGCTTCCTTCAAGCTTCGAGGATGTACAAGGGTACATGGAGCTGAAGCTTCATCGGGATAAATATGGCCCGCGCTGCGACTATTTGACGACAGAAGGACCTCCGACTTAACCCAAGTGTCGACAAACCGTGTCTTCCAAGCCGCAGGGAGTGTTTATATCTCTAATAGGTATGGTGTTTGGCCCAATTTGTCGCATCAAAAGTGCGGTTAGTCCGAGGTGGGAAAAAAAACCCGCAAATGTGTTCCCATCACATCACATTGGGCCAATGCCAGGACTCCCACATCGACAGACGTCCTAGCTGTTCGCCCGTTGCGATAGCTTCAGAACCGAAGATGATACATAGAAATCCTGCAGCATATTGGAATCCATGGACTAGCTTTGCGCTTGCAAGTGGACCCCGACAACCGCCAACATGACAGACACGCGATCAACCGCACAGAAGCTTTTACTCAAGACTGTATTGCTAACTAAATGAAGTCGGCCTGACATCGAGAGTAGTAGACAAAGTGCTCTTTGGCACATACCAAACCTTCTATGACTCCATTTTGTTTCCATTTCTCTATTGCCGAACCTTGAATCCATCAACCATTACCCTGTGTCACAAGAAAAATCTCATCTGACCACACACCAAATCCCAACACCAATTTTTGTTTTACTGGTTTGTAAACCACGAAAGAAGGAAAGAAAGATGAGATTTGTCGAGCAATACGTTTGGGTACCATTCGATTTGGAACCGAAATGTTGGATTTCCGAATGATAAGCCGATGTGTAAGTAGCCGAGTGATTGATTCGGATTGTGGAAACCCGAAACGTTTGGGGAAACCGACAACTGGAATCTGACGACTGGAACCGGAATAATTGAGATCGAAAAAGAGAAAGTGGCCTAGGCCTGGGTGCTGCTGGACTGGGCGCTGTCAGTCATGACAGGCTCAGACTGGGTCACCTGGTTGGCCTCAAGCTGGGGACCAGCAGGAGCGACGCCGTTGGAACGAGCGGGAGGAACAGGGCTGGTGAAAGCCATGAAGGCCGCAGGGTCGACAGGGAACGGAGTCCAGAGGGGAGTTCCGTGACCGTAGCCCCAGAATGGAGCGCCAGGGGAAGGCTGAGGAGTCATGAAGCCATAGGCTGAGCCGGGACCCTGAGAGAAGGGACCCTGGGAGAAGGGAGTGCCCATGTAGGAGCCAGACTGGGGCATCATGGGGGTGTTCATCTGAGGAACGAGGGGAGGGCCCATGGAAGTACCCATCTGCTGGTGAGGGTGATGGCCCATGGGAGTGCCCATGTGCTGCTGTTGAGGGTGAGGACCCATGGGGGTGCCCATCTGAGCAACGGGAGCATGACCCATGGGGGAGGCAGCCATGGGGGGAGCCATGTTGAACTGCATCTGTCCATGAACGGGAAGCTGAACCTGAGCAGGAACCTGCTGCTGGGCAGCAAAGTTCTGAGCCTGGTGAGGAATCTGGTTCATGACGGGGCCAACCTGCTGCTGCGCCTGGGCAGGCATCTGCTGAACGTGCTGGACTTGCATGCCGTTCTGGTGCTGAGGGGTCTGAACAATGGTAGGCTGCATGACGTTCTGAGTCTGGGCCATGCCAGAGTGCATCTCGTTGCGGAGAGGAGTCTGGCGAACGGGAGTGTTCTGGACAGCCTCCTGATTGAAGCTGGAACCGGCCTCGATAGCCAGAGGACCACGCTGCTCGCGAGCGGGAGTAGAAGGGGCTCTGCCACCCATGTTTGAGGGGCCAGCGCCGTTGAAGCTGTTGCCCTGGAAGCGACCGGGGTTGTTGGAGCCACGACGGTTCTGGTTGGTGCGACGCTCGACGCGGATGTAGTAGCCCTGGATGTTGTTATTGTGCTGCGAGTTGTCAGTCATCCATCTTGGTAAGTTGTCAAGGGAAAGGCAAAAACTTACGTAGCGCTCAATGGCCATCTCCGGAACGGTCGGGTTGGTGAACTCGACGAAAGCGATGAGCTTGGGTCCCTCTGTTCATCTATTAGCTTGACTCTTGGATGTGCAAAGGAAAGAGAGAAATGACGACTTACCACGGTGGTAGTCAAGGCGCTTGACCTGAACGGAGACGACGCTGCCAACATCCTCCATGAGGATGCGAATATCGCTCTCGGTGAAGTCGAGAGGCAAGTCGCCGATGAAGACGGAACGACGGTCGCGGTCGTAGGTGTCGAGCCACATGCGCTCAGGGTTGCGAGATCTGGCCTGCATAGCCTTCTTGAAGTCGTAGGCCTCGACATGGTAGACTCTGTTCAGGCGGAAAGCCTTGAGAACCTGCTGGGTAGAGTCGAACTCCTTGAACTGGACGCGAATCGTGACAGGCAGACGCATCTGCTGCTGGATCTCGTCATCAAGGAAGCGAGCGGTCTCGAGGTCGCCGAAGGGAGTGAGAAGCTCGTTGGCCTCCTCGACGGTGATCGCAGTGCGGTTGCGACGGTATATGATGTAAGTGCCTGTGTGGAGAGTCAGTATGAGAAAGGCGAGACGGGAGATGACAACGTACGGTTGGCACGGACAGTCTCGGTGCGGCAGGGACGGCCAAGGATCATGGTACCCTTGCCCTCGATGCGGGCCTCGTTGGCGCTCTCATCGTTCTATGATTGGAGTCAGTACGATACGGTGGTACTAAGAAGCCATGGAGGAGGTTCTTACGGTGAACTGAACGAAAGCAAAGGGCATGCCGTTCGTGTCGCGACGAATCTTGACAAAGACGACGCCGAAGCGCTGGAACTCCTTGGTAACGGCAGCCTCGAGAGTGTAGTCCTCGCGATGCTCCGGAAGGCTGCAAAGATTAGCAGAGAATGACCAGAGCATGTGATAATACTTACTTGGCAACGAAGATGCAAGCAGTTGCAGGCCAAGTAGCCTGAGGGTCAACGAGCTTGTTGCTGTTAGAGCGGGGCTTTGTGGGAGAGCCCTCGTCGTAGCTGCGACGAATGACGTCCTTGCCCTTGAAGCCGGCCTGCTGAATGTGGCTCTGGTTGAGCTTGTAGGCAGCGGAGGACATGCCAAGCGGCTTGTCGTCGGCGGAGCTGTCGTTGAAGACATCACCGTCGTCCTGAGCAGGGGCCTTCTGGGCGTGACTGGGGACGGGTTAGCTGCGGTAGAAGCGAACCATGAGAAGTGGTGACTTACACAGACAGAGTGGCAGTAGCCGACATGGTAGGGCGCAGAGCCTTGCCAACGGCCTCGGAGCGACGAGCGAAGCTGTTGGGGCTTCCGCGAAGGGAAGACGCGTCCAGGCGGACGCCTGTGACCGAGATGTCAGTATTTTCAACGCGAAGGAAGCAGAACCGCGTAAGATGGTAGATCGCGTCATCGGAACGACGCAAACAGACGAGAAAGAAAAAAAGAAAAAAAAGGAAGCTTACCACCACCGCGCTCAG
Organism: Colletotrichum sp. HC292; assembly: GCA_014705525.1. Taxonomy (NCBI): domain Eukaryota; kingdom Fungi; phylum Ascomycota; class Sordariomycetes; order Glomerellales; family Glomerellaceae; genus Colletotrichum; species Colletotrichum sp. HC292. The sequence goes on from JABGMY010000163.1 coordinate 58,797, forward strand.
GGTCGCGATCCTCGGACGAGGCCGAAGAAAAGTCAGGCGACTTGCTAGCCGAGATAGACGGGTTCTGGAGGCCGTAGACAGGCTCAGCCATCTGGGAGGCCGCAGAACCAGCGTTCGAAGCCTGCTCAAGCTCGTGCTGGATAGAGAGCTTCTGGAGCTGCTCGAGGAGCTTCCTGTTATCGGTCGAACCAGACATGATGGGACGATCTTGATGTTTCCGCAACGCAAAAAAAGATGCAGCGAGGTAGTCAAACGAAGCTCGTGAAGCTGGGGATTTGCAAAGCAGAGAAGGCTTTGGGTAGATGGAGATGGGGAGATGGATGGGGTAAGATGGGTAAAGTGGATGAGGGTAGATGGAGATGGATAAGTGTGTGTGTGTGTGTGGGAGAGATGGGGGGTTGGAGAGGCAAGGTAGGAGATGGGTTGCTTTGGGGAGGTAGGCAGACCAAGTCTGGGTTGGGTAGGGCTTCAGAAACCAGGCTGGGCGGTGGTAGACGGAGGGGATATTCGAATATCTCAATGCGTGGGCTACCTAGGGCTTCAATCGTGGCTAAGAGAGCTCTCTGCGTCCATGACTTTTACAAGAATGGCGAGAGCAGCCTCCAAGGGGAGGGGACCCGCCAGCTCTCGCCCTCTACGAGATCAAGAATGGCGGCACTCGCCTTTTGAAGCTGAAGAGCCTTGAGTCTGTGTTGGTCACGATGATGGCAAAGGCTGTGATGATTGGCTGTTCTAAGGGGGACTTAAAGGTCACATGCACTGAATGCCCCCTGAGTTTGCACTGATGTTGGTGCTGGCCGGAACACACCTCCGAGTTTGTGGGCCCTCCGAACCGGTAGTAGTCAAAGGACCTCCGAAACCTCCGGACATGTAGGTGCAAAGGTTCACAAAGTGGGGTGCAAAGCCTTGGTGCCTTTGTTGATACTCAGGTGAATCAGTAGAATGGCACTTGGTTCTTCATTCTGGAGTGTACTACTTCATCGTCCAGTCTTTGTTTATGCAAACCATCGTGAGCTGACCTAAAGCATTCACTCCTTTGCTTGGTCAGTGTTGCCTTTCTATATTTAGCCCTTGCTTAGCCACAGAATCTCATGGAATATCTTGAGTTTACACACATCTAAATTGGATAGCTGCTGAGGAGAATCAAGATAGGAGGTATTGAGTGAAGATGTAATTTAGAGGGTGCAACGGAGCCGTCACTTGATGTAGACTTATCGTCCGAACCGCGGAATAGAATAAAAGACTTTGGGTAGTATATATGGAAGCAAAATCGTCTCCAGTGTATGGACATGGGGTCGAAACTATTATTGGCGAAGACCTCGATCTCACGAAACAACGCAGGGATGATTGCTGCCGGACATTGGTAGAGCATACGAGTGGTTGTGGTGTCATAAGATCGATTTGATACAGACACGGCGATGTGGAATTGGCCGACAATGAATACTTGCTGGTCTTGTTGCAACGGTGGCGGGATCGGCAATGACGGAAAGCAAGAGTCTTACTACATCCAAGGGTTTAGGGTACGAAGAGCATCGGCTTTTGGAATAAAGAGCATCAAGTTTGGAGACACAGGATAACAATGATGGCCATGGGATCAGTCTCCTAGAATGTCATGTCCACTTGAAACAGGATAGAAAGCACAACGTGGAGAGTGATGGTAGAGATGACGACGTTGATGATGACGATGATAAGGAGGAAGACGTGACGCTATGCGAAGGCAGTCAAGTTCGCATCTTGACCTTCATCTTTCCTCTTTATTAGAGATCAAATTATCTTCATTCTAAGAGTCACTTTGAAGTCTGAGGGTTGGAAACGCGGGAGATAACCAAAGCCTATGCCATGTTGTCTAATTAATTTCAGGACACGTTGATCGCATGATGGCCGTCAGGACTTTTCAACTTGCCCGGGTGGATTGCTAAGCAGCGATTTGGGGCGGCATCATTGAACATGTGAACGGGCTCGAGTTCAACAGCTGAGACACATACCACTCCGGAATTGATTTCCCACCTTGGGAAGGAAAGTTTCGTGGCTTAACTTTGGTGACCCGTCGGCTTTTTTGTTCTTTGTACTTTGCACTTGACGTTGTTTCCCATCGTCGGGCTTGTCGGGGAATCTGGGAATCTGCTCAAAGGCCTCCAGATAATCAAGTTCATCCGATTCAGCGTCCTGCAGCTGGGTTTGCATTCGGCAGTCAATTCCCAATACGGAGGTCAGCTACTCAACGATTGGCTCCGCAGCTCCATCTCTTGGCAGGTAGGCATAGCACAATCGTCTTTCGACTCCAAGGTTTACGCCTCTCGCTTCTGAGCCACATTTCTAGCCTGGAAAATAACAGATCATTCTCGATCCCAGTCTTCGACGTGAACGTTGGAGAACCGTGTGTTCGGGACCTTCGACCTTCTCCGCATCTCCAAAAACCCTTGTCGCCGCGGAGCTAGGGGCCAAGTACCGGTCCCCGGATTCCTCAGCCCTGGTTTGTTTCTCCCCCCTCCGGAATTGGTTTTCCTCCTCCCGGTCTTCGACCTCGCTCATGTTCACCCGTGCCCAAACATGCGGGACGATGCGACCGCAGCATGTATGCCACAACACGCGCCTCGATGATTCAGTGTCTTTCTTTTCTGAATGCCACACGCAGGGTGGTAGCCACGCTACCTTACCCAACCCTTCGAGTCCGAATGTCCCTATGACATGAGAACTGGTGCTCACTAATACCTATCCTACGGCGCGAAGGCTTGGTGAGCTGACTGAATGTTATCCTGGCTGCGACATCTCCTTGTCTACTTCAAGCCACTGCACGTTTGTGGCCCGCACTAAGTCGCATCGATGGAGGCCCATCTCGAGTACGCGGATCCAAGCGAGACAAGTCTGGGCCGAAAGACGCTCTCTCAGCCACTGGGCTGGCCGATGTCTCGCCCTAGAGCGCCCGAGGAATGCGACGTCCCAAGCCTATCTGTCTTCTGTACCACCTCGACGGTGCTAGTTTCACTCGTAAATGCACAAGAGCTCAATCGCCCTGGGCTCTTCATCATCCATGTCTCCAGCCTCTCACCTGCCTTGGGGAGGAACCACCCTGAATCACCCTTTCTACCGGCCACGACTTCCCCAGATCCCTGGATTCCGGGGTTGCGTGGGGAAATAATACCCATCCTTTCCCTTGAACTGGGGTAGCACATCCCGGCGATCCATACGTTTGGATGAAGGCGTCCGTCCGCTGAGGGGAGTGTGGCCGTTTTATTTAATATTGGTCAACGTCCCGACTTCATGGTAGCGAGACCTGCAGCCAGCAGCCTGGATATTTTCTTCGCTGGATCCGAAGACTCTAGACGTACACTTATCTCGCCCCGATATTCGGTATCCAGTTCAACAGCCATGTCTTCCTCAGACGGGCAGTCTGGTACAGAGCCCAAGGAGCCTTCTGCGCGCCATCTTGAGACCGAGAATGATATCAGCAAAGTACAGACTCACGATGGCAACGTCACCAAAGTGGTTCATGCCGATGGAACCGTCGACTACATTGATGCCAAGGCCGTCGGTGGCAACTACGATGCGATGCCGACTGGCTACTTTCGTAGCCCACAGTTCCTTGGAACATTGACCGTATGCTAGATCGATGTGATCGATGTCTTTGAGTTGAAGCTGATAGGGTTCTAGGCTCAATGCCTTGCAAGCATCTGCGCATACTTGGGATGGGTCCTGCCTGCGAATACACTGTACGTCTCTTCATCAACAGGGTTCTCTCAAAGATATACTGACCTGCTTCAAGCACACTCATCAACGCAGACCTCGGTCCCTCCAAGAACATCAACTGGGTTGCCACCATGTGGACCATGGGCAGTTCGATTGGCTTCCTTCTCGTCGGTCGGCTCTCTGATCTGTACGGACGCAAGTGGATGGTACTTGGGACATCGATCCTCGGGCTCGTCGGCTGCATCATTGGATCATGTGCTCAGGCGGTTGAGACCCTCATTGCCGCCAATGTCTGCAACGGCATCGCGGCGGCTGGGCAGTTGTCGTTTGGCATCGTCATGGGAGAGCTTGTGCCGAACAAGTGGAGAGGGCCCATCGTTACCATCGTCTTTCTTTCCTCACTACCCTTCGCTGTCTTTGGACCTGTCATTGCTCGATCCCTCTTCGATAATACTGTCTCAAAGTGGCGATGGAGCTACTATATGGGAGACATCCTTGGCGTACTCTCGTTGGTTTTGTACTGGTTCTTTTACCATCCACCATCATACGACCAGCTCCATGTTCATGGGAAGACCAGACTTCAGATGACCAAGGACTTGGACTTCATCGGGATCTTTCTTTATGTTTCTGGGTGTGTGTTGTTCCTTATAGGTCTCTCATGGGGAGGATCCGCGTATCCATGGGCGAGCGTGGAAGTACTCTGCACTCTTCTCATTGGCATCGCAACTCTTGCTGCCTTTGCCATCTATGGTAAGTTTCTGAGATACCCTCAGTGTGGTGCTTCGACTGACCTGCGGCAGAGGGTTTCTTCTGTAAGGTCCAGCCCTTGATGCCCCCAAGGATGTTCAAGAATATCGGCTTCGTCGCTATCATCGTGATCGCGACGGTTGGGGCGATGGTCTACTACTCCCTCACCGTTCTTTGGCCCACCATCATCGGCAGCATTTACACCACAGACTCGATGAAGATTGGGTGGCAGAGCTCGGTGGTTGGAGGAGGCATTCTTCTCGGCCAGACTATCGCAGGATTTACCATCTCTTACGTACCCAAGGTGAAGTGGCAGTGCGTTGTTGCGTCAGCCTTATCATTTGCTTTCATGACCGCATTAACCACGATCTCGCCCGACCGATGGGCTGCGACCATCGCTCTGGGAACTCTGGTGTGTACTTGGATCGGCTTCGTCGACAATATTTCGTTCCCTGGAATTACACTGGTCTGGGAAGCTCAAGATATCGGGCTCGCAACAGGCGTTATGGGTTCCATTCGTGGCCTTGGTGGTGCAGTCGCGCAGGCGTTGTACGCGTCTGTCCTGACAAATGAGCTGAACAAGAACTTGCCAAAGTATGTGGTTCCGGCAGCAACGGCAGCAGGTCTTCCGACGTCGTCGATTGAAGCTCTTTTCGCAGCCATCACCGCGGGTGACTTTTCGACTGTTCCCGGTATCAATGCGGACATCATTTCGGCGGTGGGGAGCGCGCTCAAGATGGCCTACACGAGTTCGTTCAGGACCGTGTTCTACACGACAATCCCGTTCTCGGTCATCCTTCTGTTGAGCTCATTTCTGGTACCGAACATGGAAAAGTTCCTCAGCTACGATGTGGCGAAAAAGCTGCAGAGCAGCGAGAAGTCTGATGTTCAAGGGAAGACGGAGGGGACGGCAACACAGTCTCAGGTCTGAAGTCCGTGGGTGTCGAAGGTCTATAGTCTGCAATTGCGTCCAATGACATACCGAATTTTCATCATCGTCGCTTCGAACATTGCCGTCCGTGATACCATTTACACTTGGCCGTCATCTCAACGCGAAACCCTGACAACATGCGGGGTTGAGATACGCCGGGGGCAGGCTGTCTGTCTCGGCGGACGCACCATACGATGAGAGAGTTCATGATGGAATACCAGTGCACCGAGCCGGGAATCGCTTCTGCCTGGGTATGTCACACTCGTGAGAGACCCATTACTGCGTGGTTCCAATCGCCGGCCGGAGATGTCGACAGACACCAGATCCCGACCGGTTTCTGGACCCTTGCCATCTCCTGGCGCAAGACCGGCTGGAGAAAGGCGGCAGATGGCAGTAGATGGCAGTCGCAAGTGGGAGAAAAAAAAAAAAAGAGACACAAAAAAAAAGCCACTTCCCAATCAGAGACGACCAATTTACCGCGCTACAGGTGCTCTGTCCCCTGCACAGAGACGCAAGCTCCGATGGCGGGGCATGGCGGGGTGCTACCGACGTCGCTCCCTCGTCCCCAAAAAATAATCGGGCCAGGGCGCGGCACGACATGCCACTTCCCTCTTGACTCACATCACCGTCACCCATATATCAAGCCCTCCCGCACCTCGGACTGGTCTGTCTTTGTTTTGCTCACCTCAATTGATACCCTCGATACCCCCCAAACCCTTCAGACATCATGGGCGAATTCCCCGTCAAGAAGTGCGGTACGTGCGAACGCAATTGCCCCTCCCCCGCCATGAACCGCCGCCGCCCCTGCTCCCCTCCGTCAACGGAACCTCAACACCACGCACATGAGACCACGATGATGGATCCCAAGCTCGAGAACACACAGATACTGATATGATGCTATAAAACAGGCGTCCTCGGCTGCACCGGCTCCGTCGGCCAGCGCTTCATTCTCCTCCTTTCGCAGCACCCCTACCTCAAGCTCGTCGCAGTCGGCGCCTCCTCCCGCTCCGCCGGCAAGAAATACCGCGATGCCGTCCGCTGGAAGCAGGCCTCGCCCATGGGCCCCTTTGGCGACCTCGTCGTGCGCGAGTGCAAGGCCTCCGAGTTTGCGGACTGCGACATTGTCTTTTCCGGCCTGGACTCCGACGTCGCCGGCGACATTGGTTCGTTCCCTTCACGCACTTCTCTGTACATCGTCACAGCTAACACAATCCTTGCAACAGAGATGGAATTCCTCAAGGCCAACCTCGCCGTCTTCTCCAACGCAAAGAACTACCGCCGCGACCCCCTCGTCCCCCTCGTCGTCCCCACCGTGAACCTCCCCCACCTCGACCTCATCCCCCACCAGCGCGCCCAGCACAAGCTCCAGAAGGGCTTCCTGGTCTGCAACTCAAACTGCGCCGTCATTGGCCTCGTCATCCCCTTCGCCGCCCTGCAATCCGTCTTCGGCCCCGTCGACGCCGTCTCCGTCGTCACCATGCAGGCCGTCTCCGGCGCCGGCTACCCGGGCGTCTCCTCCATGGACATGATCGACAATGTCGTCCCCTTCATCTCGGGCGAGGAGGACAAGCTCGAGACCGAGGCCCAGAAGATCCTCGGCACCATCACCTGCGACCTCACCGCCTTCGAGGACCAGAAGGGCCTCAAGGTCAGCGCCGCCTGCAACCGCGTCCCCGTCCTCGACGGCCACACCGCCTGCGTCTCCCTGCGCTTCGCGCGCCGCCCCGCCCCGAGTGCCGAGGACGTCAAGAAGGCCCTGCGCGAGTACGTCTCCGACGCGCAGAAGCTCGGATGCCCCTCCGCGCCCGAGAGCCCCATCATCGTCTTCGACGAGCCCGACCGGCCCCAGCCGCGCCTGGACCGCGAGCTCGGCCGCGGGTACACCGTCAGCGTCGGCCGCGTCAGGGAGGACGAGAGCGGCATCTTCGACATCAAGTTCGTCGCCCTCAGCCACAACACCGTCATCGGCGCCGCTGGCTCTTCCATCCTCAACGCCGAGGCCGCCGTTCTCAAGGGCTTCGCTTAAAGCGTCCTTGGATGATGATGATTTCTAAAGATATACATATACATATACATCAGGTGTCGGGCATGGGACGGGCGGGTGCATTTTTCGGGAAGTCAAAAAAGATACATAGGGAATCTTGGACAAATATTTTACGGTAGAATGAAAATGGTGTAAGCGGTTTTCGATAAGCAATTCCTCTCAAAACAAATGTGTGATCGATCCACTGCAGACTTGAAACGTGAGAATGAATTACTTCAATACTGAATTTCTAATTCTAAGCAGCTGGGCTTTATCTTGGAATGCCAATGACACCCGTATATCTGCAGATGTATCCACGTGCTGCCTTCCCCAAGCCGACCAAATATGTGCTTGAAGCAATCTGGTCGCAAGCAACCAGCCGCTCATCCCTAACACTGTGGTGCCATTACAAAATATTCCTTCTTCTAAATGAGTTCCTTTTCCCCGTCCAACGCCTCATAATCCGTTTCTCATGCAAGTTCGTCCAGGCCGGGGTCGCGGCCGGTTATGCAATGCTATGCAATGGTGTGGAAAAAAAAAACGCCATCAAGGCGTGTCAAAACGATGAAGTCGCAGGCTTGGTATACGGCCGCGTGGTGCCGTTGAAAAAGTCCGCGTCTAGAAATTGTTTCAAAACTTCTGGTCCTTCTCTTGGATGGGCGAAACATCTCCCTTTGTCTCGAAATATTTGTCCTCGTCTCCCTCATGGATGGGTGAGATCGTGGACTCATCCGACTTGCTGTCGCGCTTTTCGTCCGCAACCATGGCGCCAGGAGTCATAATGTGCTCCTCGGGAACCTCTTCGGTAGGTGTCATGATCCGGCGGAGCTCATTCGTTGACGCTGACCGCTCCGGAAGTGGCGTGTTGTTGTTAGATCCACGACCGAGATCTGGCTGGGAGTCCGGGTGAGACATCTGTCGGAAAGAACCATTTCGTTGATGGCCGTTGCGGTTTGTGAGCGAGCCGGATCGCTCACGGGTCACCTGTTTATCCCATTCGGCAAAATCGGCTGAACTCCATGACGCGCGGTGCGAGTTTGCTCTGGCACGGCGCGGCAAGGAGTTAACCGAGTAGCGTGAACTGGCACTATTCGCTCGGTTTCTGGTCCTTGTGCCTGGTGCAAACTGTACAACCGATGCATTCACAGGCCGAATGACGTCCTCCATCTCACCCGCTTCATGCTCGTCATCTTCAATCTTGCGAGCTCGACGAACACTGGTTACGTTGAAGTACGGCTGCGGGGGCTCCCGAGGGGGAAGTTGGCTGGGGTCGGGTTTCGGGGGTGGAGGAAGGTCGGCCGCCTTTGCTTCCATGTGCTCGTAGTATCTAATGCGAAGTCCGTCCAGCTTCTCGGGAAACTCTTCGCGATTGCGGTTGAGCGACATCCATGACGAGATGCAACCTAGGACGATCAACACCAATACCGCGACGACGAGGAAGCCCTGAACCACGATGATAATGATGCCAAACACGGTCGACAGAATGCGGCCAATAGCAAAGGCGGGCAAGAAGGCGATGGAGAAACCGGCAGTCGCCACCTTTGCAATGCCGAGCATCCAAATCGCCAGGGAGTTGTTTCGTTGGCCCTCAAACGGGTTCAGTTTGATAAACACCAGGAAAGCGATGATCTCCCAGATGAAAAGTCCAAAGACTTGCGCAAGCGGGTTTCGGGCTCCACCGCCGACGAAGCAGGCCCGAATGAACTGATAGCCGAGCCAACACGCGAAGAACCACCATCTCGTCCGGCGGTATCGAGCAGCGAGCCAGCCGAATCGCTTGATGTATGCTTCATCCTTGTGGACCGTTGTTCGGTTGGGGTCGTCGTCAACGTAGCGAATTTTGAAGAAGGGCATCGATCCATATCGTTTCGCCGTCGTTTCCTTCTCTCCAAGGTTGCTTGCGCGCGTGGCAGCAACAGCCGGAACCGAGCTAAATAGCTTTCCTT
>JABGMY010000165.1:0-20422 GCA_014705525.1 Colletotrichum sp. HC292
CCTTCAATCGTATACTCCGCCGCGCTCATCTCCAACATCCCCGTGCTCTCCCCCTGATCCTTGCCATCCTCATCGTCGCCGTCGTCATCCTCCTCATGCCCCGGGCGCTCCTCGAACTCGCAGCGGCCTATACGCGCCGAGTGGCTGTGCAGATGCGCCTCCTCGAGCGGAACCACGACGCCGACGTAGTCGTGTACGGACTCGGGCTGGTCGGAGAGCAGGCGGCGGACAAGGGTGCGCAGGAGCGCCATGCTTCTTGCTCCTCTGATGCTGCACCAGCAGCTCCTCGGTGTGGCGGCGGGAGGTAATAGTAACGTAATATGCGTCGCCCACGTGACCGTCGTGTATATCGCCTCAAATCTCCTCGTGAAAAAAGCAAGCCGATGATGCCGTCCTCGGCCTCGATGTCGTCGCGTTGGCGTCTCACTCCCAACTCTTACTCAGCAAATAACAACAAGTACCTGATCCTTCAAAGTCCCAGTTGCCATCTACATCTTTTCCATCTAAAGATCTTATTAAAGAAACCTCGACAGACGCGAAAAGATGAAATAACCGATGAAAAGTGAAGATAAAAAGAACGGTGAGATGAAAGAGACGTAATGTGTAGTGTAACTAACCCCCATGCTCACTCCCTCGCAGTTCGAGGACACCTGACTAAAGGAAACAACCACGCCGCGCATTAGCGCTCCTTAGGTAATCTAGGGGGGTGCCAGGTCATCCCGCAGCGCGCAGCGGAAAGTGCATCGCGCCACAGGGGACATGGAGGACGAAAATAGCGTTGCAGACGTGCTGTAACCTCCGCCTAACATATCGTCACCCAGCGACGGTGAGGGGCAGTTAGTGGCGCTACGGAACGTCCGGGGCAGCTTGTGAAACATCCCCAGGGCCTGCAGCGGTCACGGGCCGAGGGCAGCTGGGCGTGCAGCGTGGGGTAGGATCCTTGTCATCTGCAACCCAAATGTCCTCCTGCTGGTTGTGGTGGGTTGGAATGAGAATTGCAATTTTATCAAATACTCTCTCTTTGAAGCCATCATGATGCTCATTCATTAAAAAAGCCGCCAAGTTCCATAACGCCCCTTAGTAAACCCATAGAAACAGTGCTAGGCCATGGAAACGCCATCTCCCCATCTAAGTGTACTTTGACTCTACCGCTGGGTTTAAAGCAGCTCTCCGTCTCCCTCGTCAGCACCCTCCTCTTCATCTTCCCAGTCGTCCATCATAGCTGCCCGTCTCTCGGCCTCTCGCTGTACTTCAGCAAGACCTGAAAGCTCCGCGACATAGTCCTTCTCCTGCAGTGCCCTCTTTACAAAGCCCCAACCGTCATTTCTGTAGGCATCGAGAATCGGAGGGCCACAAGCACTGCAGCAGGGGTATGACTGGCCGCGAATCACTTTGGTGCTGAAGTTGTGCACGTAGCCGCGGACTGTGTGAGGGACCAAGCCGAGTGCATGGTCAATAGGGTCATGTTCGTCATCATGCGTATGAGGCGCCTTAGCATGATGCTTGAGGGGATGTTGAAGAAGACTCGCAAAGAGCTCAACGACTGCTGCTGACGCCATAGGGGCGACGCCTGGCCGAGTAACAGTGCACTGCTGGTCGAGTGTCTGGTCCTTTTGCGACTAGACAGGGTTAGCAGAAGTCGGGAGTCTTTTCAATGCCGGATACTCACATCAGCAGGTGCAACTACATCGTTGCAGAAGTAGCAGCCCAAAGTTGCACGCTCCATATCCTCCGGCTGGACGTTCTCCGGCTCGGCTCCATGCCTCATGACCACGTAGGAATCGAACCCAAGCGCGGCATTCAACACGATCTTGCCTGCGGCTTTGCCTATGACGCTCGGAAGCCATCTCGACTCACGGCTGTCCATTAGGAGGAAGATGGCATCGTGATCGTCGATGAGCTTCTTCAGCTTGTCGAAGTCGCCCCTGGTCTTCGTCTCGTCCGTGAAGGGGTGGCCAACCATCGGTACAGATAAGACATGTCCCTCGCTCTCAACGCCGGGATAAATCTCTTTTAGCGCCTCCGCTGCGCGAACGGCCTTGGGCTTTCCGCCTTCTAAACAATCCTCGAAGTTGAAGAGAGGTTGGCGTACGGGGTTTGAGTACGAGACACGGCCGTAGTCGACGAAGGTGATTTTCCGCACGCCCCATCCCATCAGATTCCGCGATACGTAACTGCCCAGTGTGCCAGCCCCCAGCAGCAGACACTTGGTGTTCTTGATCGCATCCAGGTCCAGGTTGGGTGAAATGCGCCACTTCATGAGCTTGAGGTTCAGATCCACAGATTGATCTGCCAGCCTCGTCGGATCCATGTATTCGCCGAGGTTTGCGACTCTGGCGCGGAGCTTTCCTTCTGCATCTCTCTCCCAGCCCGTGACCTTGGGCATTTCAGTTACCGCAAGCGGCTCGACGGAATCCATCTCCAGTGGCAGAATGATGCTTCTAGCAGCATGTCTGCTGGCCCTGATATCGCGGTAGCACAGGATTTGCACCTTGGTCAGTTTGAATCGCTGACGGACAAGCCAGAGCAGGTTGCGAAGAGGCCAGGACGGGTTCTCGGGGTACGTCGACGGGTCTACAAACGCGACATATCGGTCCTCCTCAGCTACATCGTCGAAAAAGCCGTTCTCAAAGTCGCCGAGATTTGCCACCTCCCAGACATAGCCAAACGTATCATTCAGGTCGTGCAAGTCGCTGTTAGCGTCCTTGTCAAGGGCGCTGACATCAGTGCCACGAGCCTTCTTAGCAAGGAAGAAACCGTTCTGCCTCTTGTCGCGGTTCGCTGCCCAGGTGCCTACGCGGTCGACGAGCGCTGTGCTCTCCTTGGGGTCGAGGCGGCCGATCGGGCCTGACCGCTTCCACTGGGGGTCTGAGTGGAGGGCGGGGAATGCGAACCAGTATGTAAATTTGTACTTCTTCAAGTCTGCGTAGGAGAGGATCGCAAACGAGGACAACAGCGAGGGGACAGAATAAATCGTGCCATCGTTTATGGCGTCCCATATCTAGCGCCAGTTAGTACGCAGCATGCAAAACAGTCAACCATCGACTCACATGGCGAGCGGCGAGCTTCAGCATCGCTTGCTTGTCTGTGTTTTTGAAGTCCTCGATGGTGTTGACATTCTTAATCCAACCCTCGCCGCGGACGTGCTCGTCGTTGGGCCTGCTCTCCTCATCAGTCCTGTGAGGGTCAACATGAGGGCAGCGCGGGCCCAAAAGCTAGTCTTGCTTACTGGTCGGCTGTGAGAGCGTTGCCGAGGATTGACATCCTGCAGCTTTGGGCCGGATCTACAGGCAGTGGGGTGTACTGGCCCAGAACCCTACGCGCCGAGTCGTCCAGTTTATCGTGTTCAAGCTTGGAAGAGAACAGGGCTGCGTAGAAGGGAAGCTCAATCTCCGAGGAGAAAGGCGCGTATTGAATTGCAGCCATGGTAGGCTGTTCGAGCGGGTGGATATGCGCGATGCGGATGCGCTTGGAGGGGTTCCGGTCGGAATACGAGGGGATGTCGTGGGATGTCGTGGGATGTCGTGGGATGACGGAGGACGACGGAGGACGACGAAGGACGAAGAGGACGTCAAGGACGTCAAGGACGAAGAAGGACGAAGAAGGACGTTGGTGAGTCTAGATAGTGACAAACGGAAGCAGCAACCCTTCTGGCACGGAATGACTCAAATGGGGGAGGTGCGATACGATGCGACGGAAAAGGCAGGGCAGGTCGCTCTGTCGAACCCGACCGGACAAAAGGGTAAGGTATGCTCGCTTAGCAGGAATCGGTCATCTGCACAGAAACAGAGCACGCCTTCTTTTTCGGATCACGGGAACAGACAGAGTTTCCCTTTTTGAGAACCTGGAAGAGTGAGACAGCAAGATGATGTCTGACAGGCAGGAGGTAAGGTAGGGTTAGGTATGGAGGGTAAGGGTAGCTTCCCCTCCAACGTCCAGGCTGCGACGACGGACCTGCCCAGCTGGACAAAGGTGGGGGAGCTCAGAGCCACGGGGTGCACCTGCGCATTATTGTGTCATGCCCGCAGCTGGACCTAAGAAAGTGGCCCCTGCGTCCTGTCCCGCCGGCTAAATCTCGGAAACGGGAGGAGGCGCGGGGTAATCTATGCCGACCCAACTGGGAAAGCGCTTTACGCGACTCGGAGGAGAAGCGCGTTGGCGGGAATTGGCTTCGCGACGGGGACCGCCTTTCCATTGGACACTTGTTGCCGGGTTGTTGCAGAGCTTGCACATGCATTAGCAGCCCTGCGAAGCCCACAGTCGCAACTCATGTTCGACCGTTTGCAACTGTACCTTGCCGTCGATTCCATTTTTAAAACCTAATATTGCTGTGCTGTGCCGAACCAGACAGTTGGCAAGATGCTCATTGGAATCTGCGGTGGTAAGTCGACATTCGTCCCTCAAGTCACCCCGCTCTTCTCATTTGAGATGCGCAACCTCAACTATTCCATGAACTAAATTTCCTGACTTCTCCGCAGGCATTTGCTCCGGCAAGAAGACGGTGGCGCAGTACCTTGTCGAGCACCATGATTTCAAGCTACTCCGCCTCGACACTCCCGGCGGAGAACCTCAACTTGAGGAAAAGAAGACTCGCGATGACCGGTTCGTGACGCCGGCGCGCTATGAGACGCCCGCATCCTATGAAGCTCCCTATCAGCCACCTCACATGCGAGAGGATACACCACGTAACGAAACTCCCCGCAATGGAACCCCTCGCAATGACAACGCCTACACCGACTCTCGCGCACCCATTTTTGGCTACTCGCCTGAGCCTGAACCGTGGGGTGAGCCTGAGCCTGCTCACTCAATTGCTGACACCAACGAGTTCATGGAGGCGCGGCGCAACCAGTCCAATAACAGCAAGAAAAAGAAGAAGATCAACAAGGATGCCATCTGCTACAACTGCAGGCAAAGAGGCCACTGGAAAACGGACTGCCCTCACCCCAACCAGGATAACGCCCTTACCGTCAACACCGTCAATGTCATCCCCGTAGGAGGCCACGACGACACCCACTCCCTCAACGCCGCCGCCCCTTCATTCTCCATGAACCCGAGCAGCACCAACATCAACACTAGCAACACCAACAGCAACACTAGCAACACCAACAGCAACAACTCATCCAGCGATAATGAGCTCAACTTCTCCTCCGCCGAGTCCCTCCTGGAATACGTCACCACCCGCTGGCAATCCCGCTTCGTCATGACCGACGTCCACAACGAAGCCATACTCGACCAGCTCGCCAAGCGCCCCTTCTTCATGCTCGTCTCCGTCGACGCCCCCATGACCGTCCGCCACGCCCGCTTCCGCTCCGCAGTCAACCCCCACTGCACCCTCGAGTCCTTCGCCCTCGCCTCAGACACCCACCTATACGACCCCAACGACGGCCTCCAGCCCCTCATCTCTCGCGCCACCGTCCGCCTCCTGAACACGTCTTCCTCGCTCGCCCACCTGTACGCCACCCTCGGCAAGATCAACCTCGCGGACCCCGTACGTTTGCGCCCCACGTGGGACGCCTACTTCATGTCCCTCGCGACGCTCGCCTCCCTCCGCTCCAACTGCATGAAGCGCCGCGTCGGCGCAGTGCTCGTCGGCAACGAGAAGCGCGTCATCTCAACGGGCTACAACGGCACCGCGCGTGGCTTGCAGAACTGCTCCGACGGCGGCTGCTCCCGCTGCAACTCGGGCAACTCCTCCGGCGTCGGGCTGGCGACGTGCCTGTGTCTCCATGCCGAGGAGAACGCTCTTCTTGAAGCCGGACGGGAGCGCATCCGCAAGGGCTCGGTTCTGTACTGCGATACTTGCCCCTGTCTCACCTGCAGCATAAAGATCTGCCAGGTCGGTATCGAGGAGGTCGTGTATGCTCACGGGTACAGCATGGACGACCAGACGGCGGCGGTGTTCAGGCAGGCGGGTGTCAAGTTGAGACAATACATCCCGGTGAGTCTTGACCAAACATTGATGATTGTATGAATTCCTACTGACGAAGCGACAGCCTGCAAACGGATTGATTCACTTGGAGAATCTGGACAAGATGAAGTACATGAGCATGCAGTAGGCTAAGTACCCGTGGATTATATATGGATTTGGTACATAGCGGGGCCAGAGAGAACCCTGATGGGCCTCGTCTGAGTCGACAGAGTTTAACAAGATTACCCGCCTTCTGAAGGTTGGCGGCACCAAACCACCAAGAAGCAATCTTCATCCTTTCAAGTTGTTCCTTTCGGGAACTACAACTGGAAAGGTTGTTTCGGTAAAAGCAGCTAGCACAGTTGTGCCTACTCAATTTACTTTGCCTTTCACTTCACTTCGTGATCATATTCAATCAGCTCAGTGATATGCTCTCAGTGTACTCAACTGCGCATAATTCTTGGGAGAACCTGAGTTTGTTTAGAGACGTCAACGTCAGCGCCTTTAAGTCGCGTCCACAAATTAGACCCCCGACGCTACCTTAGACCCGGAGCGGACCGGTGCCGCCAGGTCCACTTTTCCCGATGCAACACCGCGCGGCACGGGCCGATGCAGTGAACACTCGCCACAAGAGTTCCCGAGCCACATGTCATGAGCGATATCCCAGCCGACGGTTTCATCAGGGCGTCTCGGTACATCTGAATTGTAGTCGCAACGCTAGTCCACCGGTTCACATTTCCCGACCTCCTCACAGGCGGACTCTCACCCGCCTTGTCCGGGAGCGAGACCGAAGAGCCTTGACTCAAGCACCTCCGGCCACCGTTTCACAGCCCCAGGTCGAAGGCCGAATGCACTTCAAGTCTACAGCTTCGGGGAAATTAGGCCTGATGGGTTCTGCTTACTAAAGGACATGTATAAGGACAAGCATGACAGCCGCAATGCCGGTAACGTCATCCGAACTGCGGCTAAAGCTTGTTGTAAAGTCGCCGGTTGTACAGATGGCATGAACCTGACACCCAACCATGATGAGTACGCTCGAATAGTGGGCGCTTGTGGTTTCTTCGGGCCCACTACGTCGGTAGGAACAGGCGCATAGGTTTGCCAAGTCTCCGGCTGCTTCACGCTAAAGCGAACTGGAGTAGGGCGGTGATAGGCGTACGTAGACAAAGTCTAAGACGAGGAAAACGTCCGAGGACGACTTTTCTATTGGTCGATACAGCATTTGAGCATCGTGATGCAAGTATATAAAACATACTCGCTTCCCTCAATAACTCCAGAATAAGCACTTCCTTCATCACAGCTCTCCGGTCTGGCACCAATTTATAACTTTCTACTTTCCGATAGCAACAGCAAACCCTTCAAAATGCGTCCCGTCTCGATTCTTACACTTGCTTTCGCCGCCTTCACTGGAGTTGAAGCCTTTCGTCTCGGCATCCCCGAACACCGAGGTCTGGTCATGGTAAGCAAACACCCAACGCACGACTATGTCATTCGAAGATGGATGTTTAGTCAAGTATCGGTTACTGACTCTCTGGACTGGTCATACAGGCGCCAATTCTCGCCCTAGCAGCTCCGGTCATCGCATCTGAGCAGCTGGAGCCGAGACGATGCAAGTCGATTGATCCTGCTGAGTGCCAACAGGACTAGAACCTCTTAAGGCTATGCTAGGAATTCATATATCTCGCAGAATCCTCTCTCAAGATGCATATGTGGTCTGTGAGATGATTTTGGGGCGCTGGGGGGGTACAGATCCCCATACTACCTTATCTGGGCGAGAACGTTTGGTTACTGAGGCAGAAAAGACACAGACTCCTGGGTCAATAAGGTAGGGACAGTAGGGCAGGAGTGCTAAGGAGAAGAGGTAAGAGATGTGAGAGAGGTATGAGAGGTACGAGAGGGGTATGTATCATAGTTCTCCGCTTAGCTAGCCAGACGTATCAACCTCGATATAAGAATTCTAGGAGCACCATAATACTCGCTGTTCAATCGAGAAGACACGCGTAGCTAGACTCGCTCCGATACAACCTTCATTGTACAACTTCACCCCGGTGGATCTTGTCTTTCGATCCTCCCTGATAAGATCATAATGAGCTAGGCTCGATCCCAGCAGGATGCTTTCCACCACAGCCACCACAAATTACACATGCGTATCATGACAATCAGTCGCCCGAAGTGATGGGAGGTATTGAGGCGGCGCTAGCTTAGTTCAGTTCAAAAACAGCATCCAAACTTATTTGCACACATAAGCGTATCCAGGAGCGAGATAGACATAGTTCTCAGCCGCAAGAGAACTTTTTTGACTTGAGATGGCAAGTTGAATGTTAATTATTTGACGTTCGAGGTCTGTCTTGAACTGAGCTACCTAAACCTCTTGTCCATCACGCTGTACACCCCCAGTACCCACGTCCACGTCATCGACTGTGTTAATGTATGTACTTGTACATCCAATGGACCTTCAATGGATTCAGGAAAATCATAACATCGTACTAGACGCTCACCCTCTTGAGGTCCGTCAAAGTGGCGTATACTTGTGCGACCTTCTATACCTCTCCTTAAATCAAGACAAATAAGCGCAAGGCCACTACGCGTCGCCACTCTATCGTTCATGTGCGGCCGGATCACCCGCCGTCGTAAGACCGCGCGATCGGGGTGAGCGGGTGAGCAGGATTCATGGTATGCTAAGAAGGGCAGATCCCAGGATTCAAGGCAGGAAACAGCTTGCAGTTCCTGGAATCTGAGAGGGAGCTAATAAGGGTCAGTTTACTGATCCTAGGATTTAGGGTGTTACGGAGCTTGATGCTCCTAGGACTGGGGGGCGTCAACAGTTCCCAGGAGCAGTTCGGTGTTCCTGGGATTTGGGGACCGCCAACAGGGGCCCGCTTCTAGGATTGAGGGGCGCTGACAGGGCTCGACCCCCTCTGTGCCTAAGCACGCTGCGCCGCATACACTATTCCTGGATGGCCATTAGACCCAATGCCAGGGTCGCTAGGGGTCTGCTATTCCTAGGAACAGTGAGCGGCACCCATGATTCCCAGGAATGATAGGTACCGTTACCACTAATATCCTGGGAATAGTAGCCTACCTATACTCACCCCATCAAATAAGTTAAAAGCGGCCACGTGAAAGCGAGCAGGTAGGTGAGGCGATTGCACAGATTGTGCCACGTTATTACTCAAATACACGCCAATCACCCGCCGCTCTAAGTTCATACTGTTGAATTGGGGGTCAGGAATCAGTATATATTGTGATGTATCTGCCAAGTCTGTTTGTGGCCCCAGGAGCGTGTAGGAGTAGGGGTAGTGTTCCTGACCCCCTATGCCGCGCTCGGAATTAACGTTCCATCGAGCGCGCGTTCTATACGCTGCTTTCGGAGCGTCCATTGGGGTCAGCTGAATATGTATGCTGCTTACGGAGAGCTTGTTGGAGATGACAAACCCACCAATAATGTCCATTTATGTGATGAGGTGCATGCCATGCGGCTTGGCATCATTAGTATTCGTGATTGGTTGATTTCCCGGTTCTGCATTTCCAGCGCGGAAATTTATGAAGTTGCGTCCGTCCCCTTTTGCCGCATCTTGTAATCGATCCTTTAGTGCTTTTTATCCGTTCTAATAACCCAAGACGCCGCGAGGCCGAATCTTGATCAGCCCTTCTCTTGAACCTTTTGCTTTTGTTTTTGAAGTCTCAAGGCAAAGTCGTGCGACATATATCTTGAGTTTAGACACTCATAAAAAGCACTCATGGGGATATGCACACTCTGCGCCAACTCAATTCGCGGGCTGCGTCTCGGGGCAGACTCTCGAGAGCTCAGCAGCGGCACATATCCACCTTACAGTCCATCATCTGCCGAAACATGCTGGATTTGCTCTAAGTTGTCGCAATGGCTGCAGTCAGATCGACACAAGGCATTCTTTGATCAATGGCAACGAGAACCTCTTGAGATTCGATTTTTTTTGGTTGACTGCCAGTATACCCGAGATACTCACAATCGTGTAGACCCCCGGGTTCTCCAGATCAGTCTTTGCCCACCCGACACTGACCTTCTACACGGATGTTTCATTGAAGTTAACTTACTCGACCCTGAAGGTACATTTATTTCACCCATACACTTGGTCTTTATTCATAGCTCAAAATGACTGATTCAAAATTTAGACTACTTGGAGCCCAGTGGTCTGGCCATGATGCCTTGCACAAGCAACGCCGACAATCTTGAGCTTCTTAAAAGATGGATGAGCGATTGCACACGGAATCACCAGCGGTGTCAAAATCAAAACTGCGAGAAATGGTTTCCAACTCGCTTACTGCATATCAGCAATGAAGGCCAGAGCGCAAGGCTCATCTTGACGAAGGACACTCCGCCGCTCCACCCTTACATTACTCTCAGCCATCGTTGGGGAAACTTTCCATACGACAAACTATCTTCTGACAATATCGAACGATTCAAATTATTTGTGGATATTTCCAGACTTCCCAGAGTCTTCCAAGACTCAATCGCGCTTTCCTGGCGTCTTGGAATACACTACCTCTGGATTGACTCTCTATGCATAAAGCAGGACCAGGACCTATCCGACTGGAAAACTGAAGCCTTGCTTATGCAAAAGGTTTATTCGAATTCCATGCTCAACCTATCTGCCTCTCACCTCGGGGAAGAGGGGGACAAGCCTCTACATCTCCCGCAGCCATGGGATGTTTTCCGCCCCACGAAAGTCATCATGGAAGTTGATGGACTAAGGAAGTCCTACTGGCTTATTGACGGCGAAATCTGGAACGACGAGGTCGAGGAGACTCCACTGATACAAAGGGCATGGGTTTTTCAAGAACGGTTCCTTGCTCTAAGAGTGCTGCATTTCGGGAAACGACAGTTGGCATGGGAATGTAATGAGCTCACAGCGCTCGAGATGTTCCCCGCCGGGCTACCTTCTTTTGTTGTGCCTCAATCCAAATCCAAGATTATATCAGCACTCATCGGAGACCAATCACCTGGCGAGCCTGCGAACCGACACTTTCGTGAGGCGTGGAGCTTCCTTGTTGGCCAGTACTCCCGGTGCGAGCTGACGAACGAATCGGATAAGCTCATAGCCTTTAGTGGCGTTGCCAAAATGGTGGAATCATATACGGGAAACGAATACATCGCCGGGACTTGGAAGAACACATTGATCTACGATCTTGCATGGTACCGTACTGGTACCGACAACGAAAAATGGCCATCAAGTAGCACGTCCTACCGTGCCCCTAGTTGGTCCTGGATGGCTGTCAAAGGGGAAATATTTCTTCCTTTTGGTTCGGAAGACGTGGTAGAGCATTTTGCTACGGTTCTAACGTATCCAACGTCTGAGGAAGTAGGTACTACAGCTTTTCAAGCTAGGGGCCATATCGAGCTAGAATGTATCCCTCTGATGCTTGACTCCATCAAGTGGGCAGGGGATACAATCACTGAGTTTGAAGTGGCTGGTATCCGTGTCACTGATGATGTCGTCCAAAGTGGATCTCATTTGGACTTAGAAGGGTCTGAAGAAGAGATAACAAGTTTAACTCAAGACCGAGGTGTCTTAATGGTGCCACTCTTTGCCACTAATTTGGCCGTTTTTGCTGTTATGGTGTCTGAAGAAAGAGGCTCTGGAAGTTATCTTCGTCTTGGCGCTGCTCAAATTGAGTATGGGAGAATACTTGATGCACTGCAAGTGAGGATACCTGAGGGCTGGACGATGAGTGGTTCTTCGCCGTTTATTGTCCACAAAACCACATCTCGCCTCCTCAAGCACCTTGCAGAAGCGCGAAGTATGTCCCAAAGGTTTATCAGGCTTAATTAAATAAGGGAATAGGCAGAATTGGATACGTCGATCGGACTGCGGTTTTCACTCATTTTGTCATATATTTGCCTGAGTACCTAGCAGTTGTTATTTACCAAGATCAATCTCGGAATTTTTAAGCAAATATGGTCTACCCTCACTAGGAATAGTGATAAGTTCTGTAAAGGACGCCTTAGGGATGGTTCCAATGAGGCTGCTTCCTACAGCCGAAAGACAGGATATCCAGGCAAGACTCATTTCTCGGGGAAAGAAGTATCGCAGGATCTGCGAGCGCCCGCATGTCCTCATGCAATATGAAGGCCCAGTGATTACGCTGAATCAAGAGACCCATTGGACTTGGACGGTAAGCTGACTTGGTTTGCATGCCTAGTTTATTACTTATTGCTGACCATGACACAGACAAACCAAAGAGTCATGATTGACGGGATGGCTGGCCGAAAGATGCGAGGCGCTCGCGGCGATAGTAGCTTCACTTCTCCACGTACTGGACAAAGTCTGAGAGCTTTCTTAGGCGCCGAAGGTCATTCAATGCCGGATGGCGGTTATCCCTTATCAAGTCAACGCGGAGAGCTCATGAGCGACGATACATTGCCCGGCGCGAAGGGCAAATAAAAGTCTTCAGAGTACGAAAGGACAGGAGAAGATCACGAATGGACTGATATCGACTACCTCACTTGCCCGCCGACACTCGTAGCCTTTTTGTTGGATGAGAACATGTGGGCCAACGTTCATGTTGAACATCTGACAGACATCGTCTGGCCTGAAAATCCATTCGACTCACTCGAGTTGGATATTGGGAAGAAGAAATTGATCCAGAATTTCACACGCCGCTTCAAGACGAAGGAAATAAGTGAGGGTTCGCATCAAGATACTGGAGGAGGGCAGGGAGGAAACTTGATAATCTTCCTGAGTGGCCCTCCCGGAATCGGCAAGACTTTGACAGCAGGTAATGATTCCCGCTCTTACTACCGCCAAGTACGCCTTTGGAGAGAGCACTGACTATCCCGCAGAAGTCGTTGCTGAGGAAACGCATCGTCCACTATATCGCTTATCGGCTGGGGAGTTGAGTGTTGATCCGTCGGCTTTGGAAAAGCAACTAGGAGGTACCTTCAGCTTGGGCCGGCGTTGGGGAGCTGTCATCTTAATTGACGAAGCCGACATGTTCATGACGAAGAGGCGAGCGTCAACACCGGACCAAAATGCTGCGGTGACTGGTGGGTTGACACAAGTTTCTCCATGTCAGGTGTCACGGTGATCCAGCAGACTGACAAGGCTTGCAACGTTCCTCCGATTGTTCCATACCTGTGATGGATTGCTCTTCCTCACCAGTACATCCGAAGATATCGATACCGCCTTCTACGATCGTATCCACGCAACCATCAAGTACGTTGGACTTAATGAAACCCAGCGAGCCAATATCTGGCGTTGGCAACTACAACATGGCGCTTCGCAAGGGCATCCTCCAAGTTCCCGATGGCCGGAGGAGGCATTCCGGTTGTTGGGGAAAGTCGAAACCAACGGTCGGGAAATTCGCAACATCGTCCGGACTGCCAAGCAGCTTGCTCTAGGCATGTCAAGCGAATTGACAACGTGTCATGTCGTGGCAGCCATGCGAAACTTCAGAGGCTCAGACAACTACGTTGAGTCCATCTGTGAGAAGTTCAAGGTGTCGGAAGGCCAATTAGGCGACGAGCGTGGACAAGCATGCGACGAAGATGTTGAACTCCAACATTCAATCGGTGAAAGGCCCGACGGATTGTGATGGAACAGGAAACGCAAATATCCCGGGCTCATACGGCGGCCAGTATGACGATGATCGACCATGTAAGCAATAGTGGGCTGCGACGTAACCTTGGCACTCCCTCTTTGAGCTCGACGGCATATCGAGACACGGGTAGTGCTGACTGTGTGCCCAGTCATCTGCATTAGGCCCCTGCGATGATCGATATTCAAAGAAGCTAGCCAACATTTTAGGCTATGTAGCAAGGTAGATAGGATATTGATGTAGAGTTTAAATAGATGTCATCCTCGTTGCTTTGGGCATTATGAGGCTTGTCAAATTGACGTATTTCGGAGCCGATTACAACTTCTGTTGACTGTCACGATTGAAAATGCCGTCTACCTTAGAGGTCGCACTCGACAACCTCAGGAAAGCTGGGCTGGGCGACACTGTTTACACACCCGATCAGGACGCCTACCAGACTCGCATTGTCTCATATTGGGCGCAGAGTGCCCAGCTGAAGCCTTGGGCAATCGTTCAGCCGAGGAGTGCCGAGGAAGTGTCCAAGACTGTCCAGGCTCTTGTCGCGACTCCAGAGTGCAACTTTGCGGTGCGAAGCGGAGGCCATACGGTCTGGCCGGGTGCCAGTAACATCCAGGACGGCATAACTATCGACCTGGGTTTGATGGCAAAGACGACGTACGACCAAGAAACGGAACTTGCCTCGCTGCTTCCTGGGGGGAGATGGACAGATGTATACCACGAGGTTGAGAAATGTAAGAATAACAGGAACTCCACTCAACTGAATCCATGTTGGCATAGGGCGAACACGTAGATTGGAGGATGGTTGCTGGTGGTCGCGAAAACACGGTCGGCATCGGCGGTCTTACGACGGGTGGCGGCTAGACATTCTACACCTGTAGAGTCGGATTCGCATGTGGTGAGTAGCCCGGGATTTTCTCGGAGCCCTGCAACATGCATGATCTAGCCTGTCTCTGCGAAGTTCAGCTTGCTGACCCGAGATCCAAGACCAGGTCGTCAACTACGAGGTCGTCCTTGCCGACGGTAGCATCGTCCAGGCGAACGCGAACGAGAACTCCGACCTCTTCAGGGTCCTCAAAGGAGGCGGCAACAACTTTGGGATCGTGACGCGCTTCGACCTGGTCACCTTTCCCTCAAAGGATATCTGGGACGTGGAGCTTGTACATGCCAAAGAGTTGAATCCAGCAATCATCCATGCGTTGACCGACTTCATTGGCAACCTCGAGGATCACCCGGATGCTCATGTCCTGGCAATGTGGATGTACCTGCCAAAGGCCGATGACCACTTCATCGAGAACCTGTTGATGGGCCGGGACGGCGAGCAGGAGGCCAAATGCTTGAGCAAGTTTTCGGCTATGCCTGGGCAGGTCAAAACCAAGACGACCTCGATCGCGACCAAGATGGATACATTCGCGTTGCTAAGAGCTAGAGAGTAAGTTGGCCCACATTGTGTCTGTGACGGTTGATTAAAGTGGCACGTCAGGCAAACCTGGTTCACCACAACCTTCAAGAACGACCCACGAATCGGTCAAAAGGCTGCAGACGTCTTCGAGAGTCTCGTAGAGATGATGAAAAGCCAAGTCCCAGATCACGACTTCGCTTTCCAGATGGTTCTGCAGCCGCTACCCGTCTCATTCGGCAAACACTCGGCGGTTCGTGGGGGCAACATGTTCGGACTCGAGCACATCAAGGATGACTGCGTGCTGCTAGTATGGGCCGTGGAAGTGGCAACGCCGGAATTGCGGACGAACGTCGCGTTCCCGGCTCTCAAGGGAGCCATTGACGAAATCGAGGCTTACGCCAAGTCAGTCAACGGCGACGTCAAGTTCCGCTACCTGAACTACTGCGACGCCTCGCAAGACCCGCTGGGCAGTTACGGCGAGGAGAACGTCCGCAAGATGCGCGAGGCTGCAGAGAAGTACGATCCAGCGGGTGTCTTCCAGAGCAGAGTGCCCGGTGGCTTCAAGATCTCAAAGGCGAACGTGGCATGAGGCCCGGATGATGGCTGCTGTAACTCAAGACCTATCGTCGCGTCGATGCTGTCGGCCTGCATGCGATGAAGCATATTTTGCGTAACTGAGAACCAATCGTGCTCCGGTTGCTCCAGAATGGTCATTCGTATCTGCTTCTCGAGAAGTTGCATGCGATGCGTTGATGCGTGTCGACGCCCTGCCGTCAGAGCCTGCCGATGGTGCTGTGAGACTGTGAGACAGAGACGTATGAGAGAAGCATAGTTGCCCCGCGTTGGCCCCGCATGGAAAGGGGATGCGGTACTTGATCACGTGATTGTATGCATGGTACCTTCGTTAATGGTCCAAGCAATGTCCACGTCCCCGCTGCATGCCACACAGCTGCATGTCACCCTCCCGAGGCACATTTCAAGGCGGACTCCCGCTTCACATCTCCATGAGCACAATCATCAGCACACTCAAGTGATTTTGACTCAGGCTCATCGTAGCCTGCTGCGGATGCCTGGAACCTGCCTGGAGCCTCCTCGAGAATGAGCTCATTGAGGCTGATATCTCCATCGCTGCACTGCAGATGATGCCGCACCGTCCGAGACAAGACTCTCGCTGAGTGATCTCCGCCGGCCGACGCCTCGATACTACCTCGAGCGGGTGAGATCTTGATGCTCGCCGCGGGGTCACACGATCCAGCCGGACGGAACCGAGCAATTACATTGGCCTCAAGATGACACAGACACAACAAGCAGGATCACAGCAAGCCGTTGCAATTGATGCAGCTAACCCTAGGTCTAGTGGTTTTCCTGGACCACAATGATGCTTGTGAGAACAAGTCATACCATTCTATGCGGCTTATTGGCCGACGTCCTACTCCAACCAGCAAGAAACACCTAACCATGCAGCTGCCAGCCCAATGGGCAAAATCAGGCTTGCCATATCTCCCTCTCCCTGTGTGTCTCTTTCTACACCATTAAATACCCCGCGTCAGGTCGTGATGTCAAGTGCAAGAGCGTGAGGTCTACCGCTCTTCCTTACCCAACCCTCCCTCCTCCGTCAAGCCCACCACCATGGCCGAGCTCCTCAGCGGCGTGGCGCCCTCCTCCCGCAATGTGCCGGGCATCGTGAACCTCGGGTTCCAGCTGGCCAACAAGCTGAACCTATACGGCCTGGGGACCAAGTCCCCAGACACAGACGTTCGATGGCTTGTCGATGAAATCTTCGGCACAGCCTCAACCCTCGCTCAGCTCTGGGAATATCTCAGCACTGACAAACATGATACGTTTTCCGTCTACAAAGACGCCGGCCGCAGAGACGTTGAGGATCTCGCGGTCCGCTGCGGCAGGACTTATGTCACCATCATCCGCAGCGTCTACAGGGCCAGCTTGGCCGCCAAAGTCGTCGACGACGTCAACTTTGAGACGATCCGCGTCGAGGACTTGAAGGCTGCCAGGCTCTGCGCCATCAACGCAAACATGAAGTGGAGCATGGTCGAGGACGCTTTCGAGACTGCTGAGAAGCAGTTGCAGTGGCTCTTCGCGAGCCTTCTGCTGCACATGCAGGTCTTTGACGTTGCTCGTCTCCAAATCAAGTCAGTAATCATTCTCAACAATCTTCAGTGGACGTGCTAACATGGACACAGAGCCCCCAGAGCCCCAGGTAGCTTCGATGAGGAGCTCGCTTCAAGGGCATTGGCTAGCCGCCTGCTTCAGCAAAGGAACAAGAACGTCAAGACTCTCGTCGAGGACTACGAGAAGAAGGCGGACGAGCAGGCCAAGCGCGAAGCTCGAGCAGCCTACAAAGCTGCCAAGGCAGCGGCGGCTGCCGAGGCTGAAGCTGCGAGCGTCTGTTCTGGTGATGACGTCGCATCGTGGAAGTCTGGAGAGACCGCCCAGGTCTCCAGGGCGCCTTCAATCTGCGGCGACAAGGTCGACGGAGAGAAGAAGACTCTTCCCGCTGAGGAATCCTTCGCGCCTCCCCCTCCTCCCCCTCCAGCCTTCATGGAGCCTCCTCCACCTCCCCCAGTCATGGACTATCCACCACCACCACCTCCCGAGCCCATCGACATCAAGCTCATGACGCCCAAGCGTCGCTTCCCGGCTAAGGTCTTCAACAGCATGGCCGAGTGGATGAGGGGCCTCTTTGGCCGCGGTCTCCCGCCCCTGGACCACTTGGAGCTGGAAGCCACCATCATCCACAGCGGGTATCATATTCACAGCAAGAAGCCTCCTGTCCTGGCCTTCGAGCCGAAGACTCTGCTCCGCCAGCTCAAGCGGGTTCTCCGGAAGGTCGGAGATACCCCCGGAGACCAGCTGATCGGCCTGGACGCTCAGTTCCGTCTTGCTGTTCAGAATGCCCCGCAGCGCGCGCAGAACAAGGACGGCCGCGTCAGGAACTTGATCGCCGTCGACACCCGGGGCATGCCCGAGTTCATCGTCGCGTACATGTCGATGGAGCCTGCTCTGGAGCCTATTCACCTGACTGACTCCATTGGCCGTACCATCGTCATGCCGTACGAACAGTGCCGCACTCTCAAGGTAAACTTCATAGCCCAACCTTTCCAAGCGAACATGCTAACACACCGAAGGGCGCTCGTTCCATCATCCACAACCGCTTCCGCGACATCAAAAGAATGTGGCCGATGATCAGCCAGGGCGCCTTCGAGATCGTCAACGAAGACGACGTCGTCATCACCCCGGCAGCCTGGGAGACCACCGTGAAGCCAGGTGCCATCCTCACGATGCGCCTTTCACCTTTCGCAGACAGCTTCGTCGGTCCGGATGCCCAGACCTGGGCAGAGCAGTATATGGGTCCGCCCCCGCCTCCACCAGGCATGTTTCCCCCGGGCTGCCGACCACCACCAGGTATGCGCCCGGGCTTCCACGGTGGAATGCCGCCGCCTGCGCCGCCAATGAACACCATGGCACCGGGCTGGGGCCGTGGGCCCAGAATCATCAACGTTTGCCCTCCTCCCGGCCGTCGTCGCCACGGCCCGCGTGCCCCGTCTTCGTTGCTCAGCTGGATGACCGGCTCCACCGGCTCCACCAGCAGCATCGACCGGGAGCTGGAGGAGTGGAAGCTCGGCTTCGAGCTGGACTTTGGCGGCCCGGAGCCGACGAGGGAGAAGGACATGGACGAGCTGACGTGGAACGATCTCGGCCGGCTGGTGGCGCAGTGGACTTATGCCACGGACACCGAGTTCAACACTGACTCGGGGACTATGCCATGGTACGATGACGCCGCGACGACTCGGTCTGTCAGTTCGGGTTCTTCGTCGTCTTCTTCGGATGAGATTGTGGATGACTGAGGGGTGAGGTTGAGATGAGGGGTCTTGGGGCGTTTGTATGAATCTGTTTCCTGTGTGCGTTGTGCTGCGGGATGTCCATTCCTTTCTTTCTTTTCTACGATTACCATACGTTGTCACGATACTGATGAAGATTGTAATTCCTATATACATTGTATTAGTGGTGCAATGAAGGTTACAGTTCGTTCTCGAACACTTACTGAACATATATTGCCGCAACACCCTTCAGTCCGTAGAGGATACCACGACCAGCGGAAACTTAGGGCTCTTCTTCAATCAGGACTTATACGCGACGGTGTTGTACTCTGAGCCAAAAGTTTTGGTTGCGACCTGTAAGCGAGTGGCCATCCACCCGCCGTTGTTAGTCCAGTCCTGTGCCCGAGTTGGTCATCTAATGTCTCGGATGATTTTAATCATATCTCCACGTCCTGGACCCAACCCCTTCCTTGTCGTCTTTCCAACCACCAGTTCTCGGCGTACAGCGGACCAGGACACCCTCCAGTTATTCAAACAGAGCTGGGAAACAATATCTAATGACAAATGATTCATCTGAGAGGGTTTCTGCGCATCTGAAATGATGCCCGAAGTTTGCTAGAGAATAATGAGCTTGAACCTTGGTCGTGATATGTTTGCGCGTGTACGACAGCGATTTCTTCGCCATATGTACCCGAAAACACACAGTGAACCTGACTTTCGGTTAAGTAGCAAAGCACTTTCGAAAGCCACCCAAAGTGGGCTGGCATTCTTGCCTAGATGGCTGATGCCTTTCTAACGCTGCGCATCTACAAGCTTGGAATATTACTCGCATCAGGCATCTTCAGTACGTACTTTAGATGGCATTACTGAACGTTTCGCTGAACACAGGGGAGAACGTCGAACCCACAAATCCATTACAACATCTGTCTCTCGCAGTGTCGTTGACTAATTACCTCATGTAAAGGAGAACGCACCGACACCCCATCACCCTCCACGCCAACTGAACGAAGCTCAATAGGTACACCTGTCCACGGAATGAAATGTTAGCGCGGTTCTTGCGGGGCCATCCATATAACTAAGCCCCTACATTCCTATCTCCGCCGGCCGAGGGCCTCGATACTACCTCGAGCGGGTGAGATCTTGATGCTCGCTGTGGGGTTACACGATCCAGGCGGACGGATCCGAGGATTGGATATGCTTCATATCCAACGCAGACGCACCGTGAGCCCGCCGCCAGCACAACACAGCCCAGACAGCCCTTCCGACGGACCACTGTTCAACGATTCCTCCACACCCTCAGTCTAGGTACCCCGGCAAGACCACTTTTTTTCTGACCTCCTCGTACCTAACAGGCTCGTTACTACGTCGAGCGGGTGGGATTGTGATTGCACGGATCCCTACGACTTTTCAATCCAGCCTGATCATTGCATCCAAAAGTTTGCACTTCTAGACCAGCACAAGTTGTCGTCCATTCGAATCAATATTCATATCATGTTCCATTCTCATATGTTATTACCTGCTTTCTCGCCATTCTGTCGCAAACTCAAAGAATGTACCTAATTGATTCAACAACAGGTAGCCTTATTTTTGGATACCTACCTCTTGTCACCTTCAAAGTCCAACCGAACTCTCTCACGAGACCAACGTTATACACACTGTACACAAACACACACACACACACACACACACACACACACACCC
>JABGMY010000166.1:7307-32106 GCA_014705525.1 Colletotrichum sp. HC292
GACGGCAGGAAGCTCTGGTCACGCGGCAGAGGAAGAGGGTGAACACGTGCAAAGTGGGTGAGGCTGGAGATAAATACGCTTGAGGGCGAGGAAGGATGCAGGCCTGAGGCAGGATTTCGGATATGACCAATCAGCAGGCCGAAAGCCACACCCCCCAGGCGCCCGGCTGGCCTGTGGGTGCCAGCGTACTCCTTCCGCGACTGCCCCGATCCAATCCCATTTCTTCAGAGGGGCACACGCTGCAGCAGACTCCCCGACTTGGGAGACATGCAAGTGATGCTTGTCGCGTCTTATCGGCGACGCGCCTTATCGTCACCCGCGGCATGTTAGTACAACACACAGCACGGCCGAAGCTATCCGTACGGGCTACGGGCCAGCAACAAGCTACGACAGCACCGCAGAGCAGGGGTAGCTCCGACCGGTCTGAGGAGTGTGGGTTTGTTAGCCTATGGCTTCGGTACAATGCACCCAACCATCGACTGGCGCGTCAGGAAATGCCGAGCCTCGCCAATCACCTGA
This sequence comes from Colletotrichum sp. HC292, assembly GCA_014705525.1. Taxonomy (NCBI): domain Eukaryota; kingdom Fungi; phylum Ascomycota; class Sordariomycetes; order Glomerellales; family Glomerellaceae; genus Colletotrichum; species Colletotrichum sp. HC292. The sequence goes on from JABGMY010000166.1 coordinate 7,827, forward strand.
TGCCGCCGTGGGCTGCCAGCATGAATCAAGTGACTGATGGGTTGTGAGACATTCCACTTTGAAGACGAGCACAGCATCTGCATCGGCCAAGATAGTCTCGACCGTTGCGAGTCGTCGCCTCGTTCGTGTGTTACCTACCACATTCTACCATTCGTGATCACGACGGTGATTGAGGTGCTTACGAGAGACGGGAGGTGGGGCTTCAGAAAGCTTCAGGGACCTCGGCCTTATGTAAGCAGGTGCGAGCCACAAATGTGGTCTGTGCACAGATAGCAGTCCGTCACTTGTGGGGTTGGGGATGAAGCAACGGAAGTGAAGCACGAGAGCAAGCTGTGAATGACGTCCTGGCAGGAGAAGTTGAAGAGCGAGTTTTATGTCTTGACCATTGAACGAAGGCAACTCAGCCTTCGGAACTTGCTTGAAAAGTCTCGCTCCAAGATCAACTACCATAGTTCTAAACAACCACCCCGGCCCCGCCACATTGACATCGGCCCGGATAACGTCAATGTCGTTGGCGCCGTATCAGTGCATCTGTGCTCCCAGCTTCCACTCAATCCCATCTCCCGAATTCCCGAAGCCACAACGCCAGCAGCCAACACCCCTCCGCCGAGGAGGCCTTTCACCAATAACTTTCCAACTCGCCATTGAAACCCTCGAGAGCAATACTCTCGAAGTTCCAATATGGCAGACCACGAACATGCAATAATCAAACACCAAGACCACCTCCTCCTCGTCCGTGCCCCCCTCCTTGCCCTCCCGTCACGATCTGAACTAACCCATGCCACCAGGACCAACCCCTCCTCCGCCTCCCCTACGAACTCCTCCGCAAGAATTTCCGTCAAGCCCACTTCACAGTCGAGAAGGACTCGACAGCAATCAAGTCGCTCCTCAAAGAGACAGCCACCGCCTCCGTCAACGGCCGCGCCTCCCCCGACGATGTCCTCAAGAACCTCGACACGATGATCGCCCGCATGCGCGGCGTAAAACGCAAGCTCGCCGCCCACGCCGACGAGGAGGCCCGTCTGACCCGCCAGGCCGGCGCCAGGATCTCACACCTCGGCGACCTGTACGGCATGCACTCCGTCGACGACGTCAAGTACGAAGCATGGAGCCGCGCGAGGCTGGATCGTCTGCTGGTCGACTACCTCTTGCGGCACGGATACAACGAGTCCGCCAAAGCCCTGACGGCGGAGCGCGGCATGGGCGACCTCGTGGACGTGGAGACGTTTGTGCAAATGAGTCGAATCCAGGAGGCGTTGCGGAACGGAAGTGTCGTAGAAGCTCTTGCTTGGTGCCAGGACAACAAGAAGGAACTGAGAAAGATGGATGTACGTGGTCACCTTCAACCCCCCCTCTTCTCTAAGGATGCTAAAAACCTCTCTCAGAGCAACCTCGAATTCATGCTCCGGTTCCAACAATACATCGAACTAGTCCGCACCCAGTCTCAACCAAAACTACTCGAGGCAATCGCCCACGCGAAGAAGTATCTGGTCCCATTTAAGGCAACCTACCCGGAAGAGCTCCGCAAAGCCTTCGGTCTCCTCGCGTACCCCCCGAACGCCGCCAACGCAATCTACTCCAACCTATACAGCCCAGACCGCTGGAACACCCTCGCGGACCTCTTCACCCGCACCCACAATTCCCTCCTCGCCCTCCCCTCCTTCCCGCTCCTCCACATCGCCCTCTCCTCCGGCCTGTCCGCCCTCAAGACGCCAGCCTGCCACTCGGCAAACTCGTCCCACGTGGCCCCCTCGGACGCAAACACCGCCACCAACACCTCCGCGACGGCAGGCACCCAGTCCGTTTGCCCCATCTGCTCCACCGAACTCAACGACCTCGCGCGCAACGTCCCGTACGCGCACCACACCAAGAGCTACGTTGAGCACGACCTGTTGCTCCTCCCCAACAGCCGCGCCTACGGCAAGGAGCGTCTGGAAGACTACGCCAAGAAATCGGGCCTCCCGCCGGATCAGGTCAAGGACCTGAGGACCGGGGATATTTACTCGGTGGACAAGCTCAAGAAGGTATTCATCACATGAGCAATCTGCCCCCTCATCGAGAAAGACGGAACAGCGTGTGCCCTCATTGTGTGTACCACATCATTACACCTAGGTTGCAGGTCTCTTACAGCGGAAATGGCTTATTTCAAATGGGTTTGGAGTTTCAGGCGCAGAGTCCCCCCCTTATTTTCTTCTTGGAAATTTCTTAGAAGCTAGGCAGGTTTCATTTGAAGAGTACATACTTGTACCAGAGAGTGTTTAGACAAATCGAAAAAAAGAAAAACACCCGTTGAATCAAAACTGTCGTCATACGTCTTTCGCATACGGACTGAATCAGCAGCACCGTGAACAACTAAACGCGTGTTTTAATTGCAGTCATTCCCCCAGCCCCACCGTTTGATCCAGGTATTCACAATACAGTACATGATTAAGAGAAGTTTCATACGCTCGTCCTCTCTTATCTCGCTCTCTCTCTCTCTCTCTCTCTCTCTCTCCCGCTTCTCTTCTTCCTTCTTTAGTTGGTGACAACCCGTTTTCCTTCCTTGACCCTTCCAGAACCGCAAGCTGGGTTTACTTTCAAGGTTGGTAATGCATATATAGCTTTCCATCCATCAGAATCCTCGATGGCGTTGTTATTTGTGTGTGTCAGTGTGTTTTTGGGCTCCCCCCCTTTCCTTGATTTGACAGAAAGCCACGAACACCGCCCACTCCTTGGTCCCACCTAGGTCTCCATCCGCCTTGCTCATTTTCCCTTTTTTTTCTGACGTGATTCATGAAACCAGGACCTTCCCGAATCCCAACTCCATATCGAGTCCGCGCACACAAAGACGTTCGACCGAAAAAAACGAAACGAGCCCAGAAGGATATTGCTCCCCCCTCTGGAACCCGCCTCAAACTAGATGTACTCCCGAGGCTGAGCTTGTTCGACATAAAGAGTGGATAACAGCTCATGGACCTTCAAGATAGAAGAAATAGTATGCAACACCAAACCCAGCGAGGTTGTGCCCCTGAGAACAAGTCACCATGGCCAGTCTCAGGGTACAACACGCGCCAGAACCCTAAAGCATCCCAGTGCGATAATAGTGACGGGCATCCGGAGGCTTAACTTCCTAACTTCTGCCTGCAAAGGCAAAGTTACCGAAGACGCCGCCGCCTCCACCCGGTGTCATCGGGCCCATCGATAGGCCGTTGGTGTTGTGGGATTGCGCGGCGGGTGTGCTCACAAGGCCCACACTAGCAGTGTTGGGCGTGCTTGGCCCGCCGTTCTGCTGGCCGTTGGGTCCCTGGTGCGACTGGTCCTGGTTGCCGGCGTTGTTACCGAACGGCAGCCGTTCAAGCACCAAGAGGTCCGGAATGCCGAGACCCCACACCTTGCCGACGTGCTCTTCGGGGATCTCTCCGTTGAAGATTTTGTCGCGCATCTGGAAGAAAACCTTGCCCGTAAGCAGAGAGTCGGAACCGGCCTGATGCGCGTTGCCCACACGCTTGATCTTGAGGGAGTCGGCAATGTTCTCGAGACCAGACTTGTGCTCGAACTTTTGGAGGATGTCGGCGCTGCTGGGGTCGCTAGGGGTGAGAAGCCCCGAGTTGTGCAGTCGAATGGCATGCTTCATAAGGTGCTTGACATCGTAAGCTGACGGGAAGTACTTCTTCATGACTCCGTCGAAATCCGCTTCGTCGTTGGGAAGGTCGTTGCAGGTAAGGAGCTTGGTGAGGTACCCGAAATCGTAGCCGCCATGGAAGGAGATCCACTTTACGTTGTCGAAGCAGACGAGACCGGACGGGATGAGGAGGGAGGCGAACTCGTGAGGGTCGATACCGTCTCTCTCGAGGAGAGCAAAGTCGATGCCCGCGCTCGATAATGATTCGATCGATTTCTCGTTGTACATGTCGTCCTTGACGGAGAATTTGAAGTTGAACTGCCAGGCATAGGGGAACGGGCCTTGCGACGCGGCTCTCTTGCCCGCGGCACCTAGTTCAATGTCTTGAGTCGAATTTGGTCGCGCAGGGGGCGTTTCGCCGTCTTCGTTAAACAGTGTCAACCCGATCTGGATGACCTTGAGCATGTCAACGTTGGTGCGCAGGCACTGGTAGTGGTAATCGCTCTTTCCCCTGAAAGAGCCCATTGGCCGTGATACCACGCCAGGGAATTCGGTATCCTACGATTGACAGTCGTCAGTTTTGGTCTTCCCGAGTCTCAGGGGCTGAGTCTCAGCTAACCATGGCAATATACGGGTACTTGTCGACGAGCTCCCTCAACACGGCCATCTCCTCAACAAGGTTGTGCTTCCAGACCTCACGTATCCTTCCCTTGTTCTGAGTCGTTCGCGCCGGCGCACCACCATGGTCGAGCCCAAAGTTGTGCTGCGGCTGGCCGTGCGGTTGCTGCTGCAAGTTCGCGGCGTGGAAGCTCATGCGCGCAGCGTGGCTGCTGAGGCTATTGTCGGCGCCGAGGGGGAAGCCGCCGTTCAGTCCTGGGGTGCCGCCAAGAACATTTCCGTTCGTAGAAAAGGGGCTAATCTGGGCGTTGGCGTTGAGGTAGGAGGGATTGCCGCCGAGGGGAGGCCCATGGTTCGCGGCATGGCCTTGGGCGGCGTGGGAGGGGAACTGCTGGTGGTAAGGCGATATGGTGTTGGGCCCGCCAGGGAACCTAGGGATCGGTGGCGGCATGCCAGACTATGCCTCCCAAGAAGGGGCTTCAAGTTATATATGATGTGTTGCGAGTCTACCGCGTCGTCGAACGATGTTTCGTCGGTCTCTGAGGGGTTGTGGACGATCCACGGCCCTGCATTTGCGTCTGGGGTTGAAGACGTACGGGGGCTGGCAGCAGAAGAGCGCCTTTGTTCTCCGCCGCCGGTCGTCGGAACTCGGTCTCGCTCGGTAAGTTGCGTCGTCCAGAAGGTTCGATTCTGCGCGTGCTTCGGTATTGTTGCGACGATTGATATCCGTTTCGTTCGTTCTGAGTCGTGCTGTGCGATGGGCGCTGGGTAAAGATACGTCTGGCTGATCTCGGTTTTAGGGACAGAATGTGTGTCTACGAGCCCAAAGGCTTGCTGAGTTGACCATAGACGGAGGGGTGGTCTGTGCGGGGCCCCGAGCCAGACAGGTACGTACCCGCGGGACTTTCCGACGACAACATCTCAAAGATCTCCAATCAGCTTCCTTCCAACTCGACTGACCACCACCCCGAACCGTCCATTGTTGTACGGCGAGACGACATTCACACAGCAATCATGCAGCCATCGAGGTATGCTCCTTCCAAAGCGGTCAATTGATTCGGTGTGTTGGAGACCAGACGACTAACGGACCCCCTCCGACGGTAGGATACTCAGGGCCACCCACGGCCCGAAGCCCAATGTCACCGGCTTCGACATGAGAGCCTTCAAGGAGGCCGCCGGCCAGCCCAGATACGACCCTTGGGAGAGACTGTTAGTGCAGACCATTCGCATGCGGGCGCTTGCGATTCCCGGACAACCGCTGACGATCGAGATACAGAGAGTCGTGGAGATACAAGGGCCCCTTCACGAGGTTCAACCGATTCAAGGGATCCTTCCCCGGCCTGGGCATTGCGACCGTCGCTTTCGCCGGCTACTGCGCGTACGAGTACTTCTTCCTGGCCGACGACCACCACCACGGTGACAGCCACGGCAACGACCACCACTAGAGGGGCGGCTTGGAAGGGAAGCGAGACGGAGGGGAGTTGCTCCGCTGTACATTTACCTCTCGAGTCGGCAGACCGGCTCGCTGGAAGGGTCTAGACGAAGACGAATTGTATTCCCGCGATCGAGAACACTTTCGAATATGTGACTTCCGAGGGTGCCGTGATGGCCAAGACGTGGGCAACGGTGTGGTTGAACTGTGTGCTTTGCGATCGACGCAACGGAGGCTCTCGTCTAGGTTATGCGAGATAGCCAGCCCTTGAACATATACGCCCAGATCAGAGAAGTTACTCATCAATCTTCTGGATTTCTAGTCGCGAAGAGAATCGAACCGTCAGTGTGGATTGATGTGAACTATTTGCTTGCTCCAAACCTGCTGCGGTTCTCCTCCTCACAAGATGGATTAGCTTAGAACTACTCAGACTATCGAGCGGCTGTTCACTTGGGTGCGAGCGCTAGCACGGTTCTCGTAAAGTCCCCGAAGCTTTTATGAGCGAGCATTGAGGGCATATTAGATACACCAACAAAAAACGGCATCACCATCATAACGTAAATGCATATAGCAGTAGACCGGCCTCCAGGGGCGTCAGCCTGTGAAGTGTGACGCTCCCGCCGATCGAACCATACGGTTATTCGTCCTGTAAGACGATTCCTGCATGAGCGAACACACTCCGCCTCACTCATCTACAGGTCGGAATTAAGTTTCCAGTCCTCAAGGTGCCTCAGCCACCTCACTAGGCTCGTATTACCACGCAGCAATGCTCCACCCCCAACCGATCTCAAACTGCCATCGAAAGAACCTCCTTAAATGGACAGCATGCCGTCAAGCAGCGCTTGTCGTCCCTTTGGCACAACGTCGTTGCACAGACGCCCGTTTCAACGCATCGTCCCATCCCATCGTAGTCTCTGCTCAGTCCAAGCTTCTGACAAGTCGGGGTCTGTAACGCCTTGTGACGTTCCAAGAGCTGTCAGATGTAGTTTCTTTTTCTTGCTTTCCTCCTGGGTGCGAAAAGACTCCTCTCCACCTCGCGAACATCACACAGCATGCAGACGTGTAAGTACTCAACAAGTGCTTGATTCTCTACACCTAGCTCATACGTTAGAGAGGTATATGCCGTATATCGCCAAACGTCAATAATGCCAGCTCATTGGTATCACGTTGTCCGTGTTGTCCCGTAACCGTTTCCGTAACCCTAAAACGCCAATGAAAATCCAACAGATAATGGGTCGTTATAGAAGAATATGTAAATCCGCCTCTTTCTCTTAGTCAAGTCTAAGACCGTTCACCGCGTCCAACGCACTATCCACACACGTTTCGAGCTCGGCAACACGGTGCTTGAGGCCGCGGTTTTCGTCCCTCAAGAGACTGACGGTGTCCCACGCAGCTCGCTCTTCCTGGCCACGACAGTTCGTACACGACGTCGCGCCGGCTTGTTGGTTCGCGTCGCCCGTCACACCTCGCATCAACTTCTGGAACACGCTCGTCTGCTGCGGTGTCTTTGGGGCAGCCGGCCGCGACGGTTTCGGGGGGCCCAGGGTATTGCCCGTATTGCTCCTGGCGAGCGCAGGAGGCGTATCGTTACCCTCAAAGACGCTCGGCGCGGCAGTGGTCGGGCTCCGTGATCTCGAAAAGACGCTGGCGTCCTCAACGCTTTCTTCGTCGGTGTCGAACCCAGCGCTCTTTCTCCACTTTCTTCTCGCCTGATCTTCCTCCACACCCAGGTCTTCGGATATTGATGATCCCTCGGAAATAGGCCGGCCCCGTTGGCTCATCAAACGCTCCTCTTGCCTTGCCTTTTTCTCCGCCGCCAGTTCCGCCATGAGTTGTCGCATCGACTGCTCCTGCTCGGCGACCTTGGAGGCCATATTCTCGAGTTGAACCTTTAGGTGCTGGATCCGTGTGTCTGCCTCCTCGTTCTCGTCCTCCTGGGCATCCTTCTCTTCGCGCATCTCTTGGAGTGTGGCGTGTTGTCGTTGTAAGGCATTTTGGTATTTCGTCAATAGGCCGATTGCCGTAGTCTCGAGGTTCTTGAACGCCGCAGGGGAAAAGGCGTCCCGATGTGTCGGTGAAGACGGAGGGAAAAGGGCCTCTTGGATGTTGAGACTCAACAGCTCCTCGTCTTGCCTCGGGTCGATGGTAGCCTGGTTATTCTTCCCGAACGGAGAGCTGAAAAAGGCGAATCTTGAGGTATTTGGCGAAGTTCCCTTTGACGTTTGGCCAGCTGTTGCCCTCCGCTGCAGCCTCGAGGGCGTTCCATCTGCGTCGACATCGTTCATTTTGTTCGTCTGGGTTGTCGGACTTGTTCCTTCCGCGCTGTTGGGAGATCCGGAACCGCCCAACCAACCGCTCAGTATCCCTCCTCGAGCGGAGTCTGGTGATTTTCCACTTCTGTTGTCTCCGGTAAGAGGCATTGTGACCGACGAGGGACGGCCGCTCCCTCGCTCTGTAGATGGTGAGAGCGTCACCTGCGGGATAGAGTAGTTTGTGCGTGTGGAGGGGAGGTTTGGAACAGATTGCTGCCTCTGGTGTCCAGTCTGAAGTCTTGGAAAGCTTCGGTTGGCGGCAGACGGACTAATGCGACACGACTCGGGTTGGGTAGGCGGGTTGGTGTTTATGGCAGCACCGGGGGTAGCGCTCGGGGAAGTTGGATCGACGGCTGGATCTCTGCTCGCGGGCCCATGTGCATGGCGTAGAGTTTGAGAGCCGTCCATTCCAAAGTCCGTCGTTGGGCGCGGAGCGGTAGACGGGTAGTCTGAGGTGGAGGCGGCGTGACGACTTAGCATGATGCGTTAATGTTTCGTGTGGGACGGGCAATATCTCTTGCCTCCCAGCTTCAGTAGGGAGGTACAAGCTATGCTCGCTGGGATAGGCTTGAGCCGGGGTTTGCGGGCCTGTTGGTACTGGGAATGTGAATGGATCAACACTGGCAAGGCCCAAGCAGTGAACAGTGACCGAAGAGGAGGGACCCTTTTTTGAGCTAGGAGCACCCCGAGTCGCAAGCGGCCTGGGTGAGGAAAATGAGTGCGGATAGGGCGTTGGGGAGGGAAGTGAGAGGAGAGAGTCTCAGTCGCTGGTAGAGGAAAAACGCTGGTCGGTCGATTTGGACAAAGGGGAGCGAGAGACTTCAGGCGAGAAGCCAGGTTCCCCTGCAAGCGAGGAGAGCGAGCAGCCGGGTTGCGACTAGGGAGCGATGTTGACAGGCGACGGTGTACTGCGTGGTAAGCTGCTTGGCTTGCACAACTCGCATGAACCTCTCGGAATGAAATGGTTGAAGACGGACGGACCCGGTCCTTGCAGATGTGCGCCGGATCGAGGAACAAAAAAAGAAGCGTCGAGAGGCGTCGGCGGCGTTTTCTTCGCGGGGGTGGTTTGCTAGACGTCGAGCTGTCAAAGTCGCAGGTGAGTACGCAACTGCGCTTGTGGCTGAGAGCTAGCAGCGCGGGAAGATCTGTCTGAAGACGTCCGTCGTCTTGTTGATATTGATGCGCTGTGCTGTGTTGTGTCTCCTATCGCGAGAGGAGAAAAAAGCGGGGGCCAGAAGTTGTGCCGCTTTGGAATCCAGTCGGTCAAAGGAAGGCGAACGGCCGAGTCAGGAACTGCAGGCACAATTGGTAGAGAGGCCGTCTCCGTACCTACGGTAGGCTCCGGAGGTAGGCCGTGGAGTGCGTAGGCAAATGACTGCGAAGGAGTATCGAGCAAAGAGAAAGCCGTCGGTTTCGCTGCGGCACGCACTGCACTGCAGGAGCAGAGAATGTCGAAGAGGCGGAAATGTTCAACGAGGGATCCTTGCGCTGGCACGTTGGGTCTTGAGGAATTGTGTTTGCTCCCACGAGGTCGGGCTCAGACTTGCAGACCGTTATGACGGAGAGTAAAACCTTGGAATCAGCCAGCAACGCCCACGGAACGTGATGGAGGGCTGCAAGCACAGGTACCTGGGAAAAAGCCAAAAAGAAACCAGAAGCCGACGCGGACGCGGCAAGCGACGTCAACAAAGCCAAAGGCGATATTTGGAGGAGGTTGGGGGGACATGTCCAACTTTCCCCCGTCTTTCGGGCTGTGAGACCCCGTCAACCCATACAGAGCCCAGCATCCAGTATCCGCTGGCTCCAGTGGCCGGCGGCCAGAACATGGAAGCCATCATCAGTTGACCAGCTCCCCCTCCCCCTCCTCCACTCACAGCAACCTGTGGCCGCCCTGCCATGCACCGGCTCGTCAGCCCGCCCTCGGCAAGCAATCAGCCACCAGAGTCCGGTCTCTCTCCCTCTCAGCGCTCCTTTCGCAGTCCGCCAGCTGCGCTGCGTTCTGGGCTCTTGAAGACCCCCGTTTGTGCCGGTCGCCGGTCGGCCCTCCAGTGGAACAGTGGAAGCACCCAAGAGGCACGGCAGAGTCCATGGGCACTCTACGGGGTACATGGTGCACGTACCACCATCCCTGGTGCTGGGGCTCCTGGACCCTGGAAGTTGCACTGCAGGCCGATGCACTTTGGCACTCTGCAGCGGCCAGACGGGAGGAATGAGTGAATGGAATGAATTGTGCTCAATGCTGTCCCGTGCGTGCGGATGTTAACTCGGCACAATCACAATTGCCTTTTCATTCCTCAATCCCTTCGCTCTACCCCCTAGGTATTTCATCCATAAGGTTATATGCAAGTTGGGACGGGGCAAGTCATGATCTAATGTCCAACGTTGTTTTCACAACACCACTTCACCTCTCAGCTGGGTGGCCACCCTCAACCCAACTCAACACCGTTTCTCTAGCTGAACTCTGATGGCCCCAAGTGCGGTCATAGAACCCGTCCGTTTGAATCTTACCTTGATCCTGAGCGATTCCGCACCATCAAAGATCTACAAAGCAGGAAGGAAAAACATCGAAACGCCAATGTTGCTCAGCTCGTCAACCGGCCACGCTCAGGCACGCAACAACCTCTTCAGTCCGTATTCACGTGCAGATGTTCATACTAGCGAGATCGAGGGGAAAAGCTCCGACCCCCTAGTCCAAACAAAGAAACAAGATCGAAGAAACATTTTTGCTTCCTTTTCCACCCCCTTCCCCCCTCGTCGTATGTACTCCGTCTCGCACGGCCGATCAAACAAACAGACAGCACCTCGCAATCTCCACCCTTCCTTCTAGCGAAGAAACGAAAGGGTGGGAAACGCGCCCCCATGAGGCTCAAACAGACCTTCTTCCATGGCCAATTCCATTCCACCAGGCGGCTGGCGTTGAAGAACTTCTCGAAATAGACCCAACCCAAGACCACAACATTCCGTCACCCATCGCCCATCATCGATACAACGCCTCCCTCTCGGTCCTCGCACGTTCCCCCGCCATGCCCGCCGCGGTAGCGTTTCCTTCATGCCGAACCAAGCTCTGATTTTCTGGAATCCTTCGGTGGCCGGTGCTTTCCGTCCTTCGGGACCGAAACAGGAGGGGACAAGATAAACTTGTTCAGGCCAAAAAAGGCAAAGGCCACTCTAAGCCCAGGGTTGCAGATCGTGACACCCGTCAAGAATGGGAATGCGTCTTTCCCCTTCCCACCCTCGGCACCTGTGAATGCGGTTGAAGTGCGGGGTTGAGTGGTTATCACTGTGATTTCCCTTTGGTCGACTATTTCGCGATATTTTCGACGGAGCACTTGAACGGAATTGACTCTGATGATAGTTTCACCTGCTGCGCCAAGAACTCGCAGACGGCCGGGGCCTTCATGGCGCTGCATTATCCCGACAAACGCCCCCCATTCGTCATCCGGACCGGCCGGTGGTCCTCCGGGGTTCCGGGGCCGGCTTCATCGGCCGGATATCGCGATGCCCTTGACTACGCTTGCAGGGGCATGGCATTAGTGATTTTTTGCCATGGCAATGCCAATCCGGATGTCGCCAACCATTTCATTTGCCGGGTGTGACGTACGTCGCGGCCTTCAGAGGCGCAGTCGCGGCGGCTGATCGACGTTGCGGCTGATGTTCCAGGAACAAACAGGGTATCTTGGCAGAGGACGTCATCATGATTTCTTCAACAACAATCCTTCAACCCCAACATTGCTACCTTACCCTACTCGCCTGTAGCTTTCTTTACATGGTGAAGCTGGACACAGGAGCACTCATGTGGCGAACTGCACGTAATGCCGATGAATTGCCTACTGACACTATTCAGGATGCGCTCTTATTTTAGGAGACAACCTAATGCTTAAGAAATAGGTTACAGCAAGGAGTATATTCCTTGCACCAACTTCGCCAGGCTGTGTATTGAAAGTAAGGTAATGTCTCTACGAGACGTAATCACCATCGTCACAACTAGCAACACCACCTCAACCCTTGGCCTTCCTCAGCATACTCCAGCGCCTGAACGGTGACAACTGCTTCACAGCCTCCTTTCGAAGCTCGACATCTCTCGGCGGTGGCAGTCTCTTCTCATCAACCTCATGGTAACTCTCCTCGATGGCTTCAAATCCATACTTCTCATACAGCGGCTTCCCGCCCTCACTAGCCTCGATGTAGACGTCCAACCCCATGCAATCAGCCCGTCCGACACCCCAATCCATGACGAGAGATGCTGCGCCCCGGCGTCGATACTCAGGGATCGTGAACAAGATATTCAAAACCAGTGCAAGCTCGACGTCAGTCTGCGAAGCAAATCCCAAGTGAAACCTGATTTCCCTTTCCGCGACAAACTCACATGCATGCGGCCGGTTCGCATTCCTCACAGCCCTCTCCAGAAAATCGTTCAATAGCAAACTTGCAACCCACCGCGGCTCCCCCTCCGGGAACCACGTCGCCTCGACCTCCCGGTGCCCGTCATACGGGTTCGGGCCGCCCCTCTCGAAGAAGCTCCACCGTCCGCCGGCGACAATCTGCCCCGTCTCATCGTCAACGACTTTGAGCCACGTGCTCGTCCGGTCGGCGCGGTGCTCGGCTCGCATCCTCGCCGTGGCTTCTGTGAGAGCAGCCTCGCGGGCCGCGGGGTCGTCAGGCCTCCAGTCGCCCATGAAGAGTCGCCAGACGGCTGTGTCTGGATTGGCGAAGCCTTCGCGAAGGGCGGCGATGAGCGGGATGAACTCATCGTCGGTCTTGACCTCTTGTAATACGAGGCCCATGATGCTGACTCTGCGGCGGCTTTCGAAGTGAGGACCAATTCCGAGATGGATGTTTGGATGCCTGGGCCTTCCTTCCTTTTGTACCGTGCCAGAATCAACCACATTAATATAGTTCACGCGATGTTTCACACAAACGGGCCCTGTCCGCGCAGGATGGGCATTAAATACGAATGTCTCGGATCTGGGAGGAGCACAGTCACATCAGCAATTCGGAACAAATAGGTAGGGTCCTAACTGCCCGTGGGCTAGATATATTCCATGCCAGGCGCAAGAATTCTCTCCCGCGGCCTCAGCACTAAGACTGAACCCTAAAAATGGCTCGCAAGGAATCGAGCCTCTCAAAACCGTTGCTCAACCCATTAATGGTATCCCAAACCAACCAAAGACCTGAATGAACCCAGAACTGCCGCACACCAGATTTTTCCTCCACTCTTCCCCGATCACCTCGTTCTCTACGTTTAGTAGAACGACTCGACCATGGTGTCCTTGAGGTTGGTGTTGACGTTGCTAGGACCCAGACCCTCGCCGAGCCTGAACACGCTCTCGATGACGCTCAGCTCCGTCGCCGTGGTGTCGAGACCGGTGACGGCCATCCAGTCGTTGACGACCATGCCGGCACCGACCACGTTGCTGCCGCGGTTGACACTGCCGGCGACTAGAGGCACCTGCAGAAGGCTGGAAAGCTCGTCCTGATCCTGTATCGAGGTCTTGGGGTGGACGAGACCGCCCTGGTTGGAGAGTGACATGTAGGATCCAACCAGCACGTTGTCGGCAATGGTCTGGCGGAAGACCTCAACGCCGAGAACGTCGGCGATGATCTCCTCCGTCTCGCGCTCCAGGTCAGGGTGAATCAAAGCGATGTGGTCGTTGCAGACAATGACGTTGCCGAGAGCGGAAAGACGCTCCTCTATTCTCTGTATGCGGATTTCGTCGGGCAAGCTATTACGAAGATGTTGGAGTTCTTGGTCTGTTGTGCTAGTGGGAACAAGGAGGCCCTTGCGGTTACTGGACGGTGGTGGTTAGCTTTAACTGTTTGATGCTCACGCGACCTCCAATATGGCTACCCAAAAAGGCACCATCAGAGATTTCCTTGGTATTGTTGTGCTTACCCAGCTGTTAACCGGCCAATGATTCTCGTACCAGCAATGGTTGTCCGGCAGATGGGAATGACATCTTGCAGCTCGGCCTCGAAGACACTGTAGAAGTTCTCGCTCGCACCAAGGGCGGTAAGAGCGTAGGAGTTGGTGAGAGTCGCAAAGACGCCGACCCTAGGAGTCTCAAAGTCAGCATACCGTGTGGTCGATAGCCGGATCGCTGCAGAAAGCAGGATGGCGGGGTCGGGTTAGGCGGGGCTTTTGCTCACTCGTTGGAGTTCTCGAACTGCGCGCGCACAGCCATGATTGTGTTTGTCCCGGTAAGCTCGGTGCTGACTGTCGGAATAGTGAAGAAAGGGTGCCGGTAGGGCTTCGTAAGAGTAGTTCGAGCGCAAAGAAAGGGCCCTAAAGGGTATGTGGTCGTGGTAAGGGTCCTGGTGGTTTGGTGATGATGGAATTTTTGCAGAGGCGGAAAGGTCCCATTAATAAAAAGCGTCAATCGCAGAGGTCAAGGTGGGGCAGGCACGGCTGGCTGCCCGCTTTCTGCAACTTTTTGGGTGCTGTTGCCGCTTTGGCTAGGCTTTTGCGCTGAGAGCGGGGCACACCGGGCTGTGGACCCCTAGATTCACTGCGAGCCAGTGGGAGAGAAGGGACGGAATGTATGGCTGATGAGTCACTTTGCCTAGAACCAGCACGAAACCGTGCTAATCGGAAGTTCTATTACCAACTGCCTTGTCCGCGTCAAATTTTTATTCTTTTTGGGCTGACGCATCGCCACTCTGACTCTTCATTACTGCAGCTCACAGCTAGACCCGTTGAGGTTCCTGGTGAATCATTCTGGCGCCCAGCCCGTGCTGCGGCCAGCCCCGGACACTGCGCGAATCTGCTTCACCGTTTGAATCACCCCAATGGCCCATCATCATGATGCTTCAGCTTTCCCTGGAAGCAGGAGCTGCAATTCTTAGTAACTGCACTCAACTTATGCAGAACGAGACTTCATCTCGATTCTCTAACGACGTTTCGCCTTGCTTATCTCATGCTTCGCCACAAACTCCTCCAAATCGATGTGTATCCGCAATCCCTTGGATGTCATCGTGTTGAAGACAGACCTAAGCTCAAACTCATCCATGACATTGATGAGCGTCGTGTACGCTTCGAGAGCCAGGTCCTTCGACCATGGACAATGTCGCAGGCCGCGGAAGAAGACTTCCTTGGCCTTGTGCCGGAACTGTTTCCTCGCATAGCTGAACTTGATGTAGCATCGCCAGAAATCTGGGTTTGACCTGCATGCTGGGGTGTCCAGAGCTCGCTCAAATGCCGCCTGGGTCGAGTGTACGTTCCCCTTCAGCAGCTCGTAGCGAATGGCAAACATGCGGCCCCCAATACAATCGTTGGCATCTGTAAGCGTAACCTTCCGAAGAATGTCCCGGACAGGATCGTCGATGCCGAAATTCGTCGAGGCCCATGCGAAGAGGGTTAGGAAAATAGTGTTGCGTGGGAACAGTTCGATGCAATGAGCGAGCTGCTCTCTCAAGTACGCTCGCCGGAATGGCCTAGTGTGTGTTAGTCTAGAAACTCTCGCTAGAAACTTGGTGAACTTACCCTCGACTGGCGTGATGGTATAAAAGTCTCGCAGCAGCCTGCAAGAGCCTTTCGTGGGCTTGAGACTTCGCTTGGCCCTGTGCACAAAGTTCACAAGAGACGGTCCAAAATCTTTCCATCGCCATGGAAATGCTTCCTTGGGCCTCGGACGTGGGTTCGCTACCCTCCTGCGACGTGAGATAAACCAGCAATGCAAGGCATTCTGCACTCAAAATAGCGTCATCCGATTGCCTGAGAGAGAGTTGGTGCTCGAGGTCGTCCAGCAAAGTCTGACGAGCCTTCAAGAGTTGCGATGGAGACGGAGCTGTCAATCCCGGGGCATCCCTTAAGGGCTGATCAACCGAGGCACAGAGACGCAGTATGGCCTGAGTCTTGTTCCCTTCCTCGAGTTCCATCCATGCCCACGTCTTGAAAAGCACCACCCCGCCAGTGGAGCTTGCAGACTGTAGCATGTGCGTTAGCGACATATAAAACTTCGCGTGGAACGCGGCAAGCACTTACTGAGACCAGTCCAGTAGCTGATGAGACAACCTGACGGCCAACTTCCAAGTTACTAGCTCCAACCTCGGCCAACGCATAAGCGTTGTAGAGGGCCAGATTTGATGGGTCTTTCTTGATGAGAGCTTTGGCACGCTTTTTGATATTGCCGGGTTCGTTGGCTACATCCACAGCCAATGAATACTCTGCCAAGTCCTCCAAGCTGACCGATAGTACCAATTGTCGAAGACAATTCGCAACCCACGATAAGTCTACCGGTCCATCGAGAGACTTGGCTGTGCAAGGCCAGCCACTGAGAAAGGAGAACCAATTCCGACCAGCAAAAAGTAGTTCGGAGGACACAGCGACTTGCGACCCGTCTTGCTTGAAGGCTGGGATACTCTTGGTTTCGTCCATAACGTCAGGTTCGTTCGGCTTCCGAAGGACATCAGCCTCGAAAAGACTGAGACTGCCAACAACAAGGACGTCATTCTCTGCGTCTTGAATCCATGGGCTTGAACGAAACGCTGGGGGTAGACAGCAGAATATTAGAAGCCCATCCACTAGTTGCTTCCAAACACGGGAAACTATTTTGAATGGGATTACAAAGAGCAGCTCCTCAATGTCTGAATACATGACAACTCGGTACGGATCATCCTCGAGGACATCATCCATAGCTCGGCCTGGGCTCCTGGAGCTTGTTGCCCGGAGACGCTCCGTCGCACCCCAGGATTTGTATATGTCTCTGGATTGCACCACCGCGTCGTCGTCTCGTTGCTGGTCTGGGGGGTCTACCGAAGCATTGGTCTGGACGTAGTGGCTCCAGCCAGATGCGTTGTGTTCTCCTAACCTTGGTGCCTCATCTTCCCAGAAGTCTCTGAAAGAGCCAAGTATTTCCGGTTCTGGTAGGGTCTCATGAGTGGTTGGCCGTTGCAAGTTGAGTTCGAGAAGCGCTTGCCACGCTGCGATTGCCAATTCACGGTAGCCTGCGTCGTATATGAACCTGGTGGTTCGCAAGAAGACGTATATCATCTGCTCGTAACGAGAAACCTCCATATCAGTATGCGTGCTGTACCCTGGCCCTGGCGAATCCGAGACGGATGACTGTTTGGCGACCGCTCGCAGTCGTTCAACATATAGCCCTCTGATTTCACTGTACTCAAACGTCTTCAAGTCCGTGAATTTGTGGTCGATCCTGGCCTTCCAAAGACAGAAACTCGATTCGTGCTTCTTTGCCACGTCCGACCAACGGCTGTCAAGCTTTGATGAGGACCAGACCTTGGCACCCTCCAGCATCAGACCAAGGAGCAGGCGTTCTTCGTCTTCCGGTCTTTTGGCTTGGGCAAGCGCAGACTCGTACATCGATATCTTGATCTCTGCGAAACTGTGTATCTCGCCCTTTGTTACTTCGCGGTCCAGACTTTCGCCAGCCTTGAGAAGGACGTCCTGATGGGCGATAAGCTCGAGCCATCCTGCAATGTCATCAGGATGTTCCTTGACCCGGCGAGACAGCTGAATTGAACGTTGCTTAAGGGGCTCGTCTGCTTCCGGATTCAAGTCTCCCTCCTGATCGGTGTCAAAGTCGATATCGCTATCAGAGAACTCGTGGGCCTTGGCCTTGCCCTCGATTGATCTGTAAGAGGGTTTGTTGTCCCCATCGGACTCTGGCTCTTCAGTGCGGCGTCGTTTGGACGACTTGCTGAGTGGTACGAAGTCCTCTTCGGCTTCCTCTTGGCTTTCATTTCGTGGGCGTATGCGTCTTGTTTTCACCCTATGAACCCTCGCCTGGAATAGAGCTCTGTCTCGCAAAGTAGAGCTGCCCTCGCCCGGCATCCGAATGCTGAATTCTTCTCTGGGGCCATCTCTGTGAATAGTGAGGTAGCCATCAGAACCCATAACTTTCCCACGCCCGCCACGTCGATATAAGGGCACCTTGGCGCGGTCGTTGCCGCCATATCTCCTGATGAGCGGGTCACCTTTTGTGTCTATGACGAAGACGCCGTTGCTGGTCCTGTCCTCCAGAGTTGTGGGAACGTGGGGCCTTTTGGCAACAACAAGAGACCGTTCCTGACTGCGACTGCGACTGCGTTTGCGATCACGGTGGCGGTGTTCCGATCGATGCTCTGATCTATGCCTCCGGGTGTCATCTCGGTGCCTGGACTCATGCCGGGATTTCTTCTCCTTGGCTACCTCACCTGCACCATCCTTCCGGCTGTGTGTGGCTTCACTAGACGAGGATTTGGCCAACGGCACAGGATTGGGTGCTTTGGGCTTGAAGGTTGAGAACTTCGGCACCGTCAACTTCTTATCCCCGTTGTCTGACATATCGCCAGTCTGCGGCTCACCGGGTCATAATTAGGGTGCGCACAGTCAGATGTGCGGAACCGTGACGGCCGCTTGAACTGGCTGACAAGCCTGGAGAGTGATTCCGCGCGAAAATCCTTGTGGCGCAAAGACTATTGCCGCGATGAGATGGCGTTGGATGAGGACGTCGACGCGTCGAGGTTCTGGCGACTTGGAACGGTGACCGAAACGGAGGATTGGCAATGACGGGCGAATCAAAGCTCGAGCTCGTGCTGGTGATCCCCCAAGGTGCACAGGGATGCTTAGGTAAGGTGGCCTCAAGACGGTAGTGGTGGTGGTGGTGGTACGGAGACGTTCCGTTCTAGAGTTGCACCGTTGCACCCAAGAAGGTTTCCAGGCACGTGTCTGCAACGGGTTACAGTGGCGCCCTCCACGCCTCACTTCCGTCAATTCCCAGATAATTAACTGGGGCGTTCAGCTAGCGACATCTGGGGTTGGAAAACAAGACATGGCCGGGCCCAGGATGCTGGTTTTTGTCTGGGTCCGGATCTCAAGGTTGCTGTGTTTGTATCCAATTATTTGGAAACGAGGCCAAAACACGCTGATCGGTAGGTTGGTTCAAGAATAGCCGTCGCGATGCTACCGCAATTGAGGGATGTCGAGTGACGCGTGTCAACAAGTGGCTTGGTGAGCTAGACACGAAAGTGGTGTGTTGTGGTGCACCGGCGGATTTGATGTTGGACTTTGAGTTGAGTTAGCAGCACTCGAGGGGGATGGTTCGGTTTTCCGCGTCGAGACTGGACCTCGGAACGTTCCAGACGTGCGTGAGGTGCCCTGAGGTGAGAGAGCGACGTCTAACGGTGCGGATTGCCGTCCTGCAGCCACCCTTTACTCGTGACGGGTGCTGCGCAGGGAACCGGGCGTGGGATTGGGCTGTGATTGGCTGCTGATGGCGTGCGGCGTGGTGGAATTCTGCGGGACAGGTCGGCTTTCCACCGCTCACTCCAGTGCGAGGTAGGGATTCAGTAATCTCAGGGTCCTCGATCTGACCGTTTTGGCGGAAAGTGCGCTAAACTCGGGGCCAATAACCGCCATCCAGTGGCATCCAGAGGCATCCACCAAAGGGTCACCCGGTGCAATGACCTCACGGCCAAGCCTTTCTACACCCTTTAGTGCTTCCTTTTCCACCGCCATTGCAACAAATAATTTACAGCACTGTCTGCCAGGGTGGATCACGCCCTCTCTACTTACCGCGCGTGCCCCGTGCACAGCCCGTTGCCCGCCGTCTCGGTGGTGTTAGGGGGAGGGGGGGCCTGAGGAAAGTGGACGGGGTCAAGACCGTCTTGAACCAAGTTGTCGCGTTTTGTTTCGCTTCCAACTTCTTCTGAAGAGCCGATCGTTCGTTGCGGCGACGGGCCCTGAGGTTTTTGATACTTTCCATTCTTTTCTTCCTCTCCCCCTCCATCTGTCTGTCCTTCATCTCGATCCCTTTTCCGCCTGGCCGAACCTGAGGTGCCATCTGATGGATAAGTAAACCTGCCAAGGAACTGCCATGTCTCGCCCGCGATAGTCATCCGCCTACCTTGCTTCGTCGCATCTGACTCCGAACCCCTCGACGTGATCAGCCTCCCGTCGCCTCCCCAGCCAACTCATATCCTGTCGTGTCTGCTTCTTACCGTCTTTGGAGTAACCTGGACAGAGTACCTGCTCGGTTCACGTGCAGAGCTTTAACCTGCCGCCAACCTTGTCTATTCGGTTGATCGCCCGACTTGTCAAAGACGCCCAAGTCCAGACCTTCGCCTCCAATTACCCCTGACCGCCCTCCAATAAGTGTCTAGTTCGCCGACCTTACCTCGACGACCTCGATCGTGTCCTGTGCTTTCGAGTTTATCCCATCTCGAGGCGACGAGCCTTGTGTACTTTCTGCTTCTGCTTCTGCTTCTGCGCCCAATCTTTGGACGATTAGTGAGAGCGAACCCAATCACGCATCACTCGAAACAGACCCGAGAACTCTAACGGCTCGAGCCGCCTTGCATCTCTACAACAACTTCCACCATGGCCGACTTACCAGACGACGGCGCGTTGTCGGTGCCTCCGTCACCGACGACCACGAGAAGACCGAGATTCGACCGGACAGGCTCGCTCGGCGAGCCGGACGAGCGCTCGCCTTTGCTATTGAGCTCGAGATCTCGGATTCGGCATCACCAAGCTACGCCCGAGAGTCCCAAACACCTGACTCCGGGCCTGTCGAGGAATCACAGCACGGCCGGTAAGTGTCTTGTCGCTTCACATGCTCTGCGTGTACCAAGAAAACATGACAGCTGATCCATGTCCTTGCTATCCAGGAAGCATCCGGAGTTTGCACCACAGTCGCAACCCGTCATTCGGCGCTCGCTTATCGCACGCCTTCTCCGACTTCCCAGAATCTATGTCCGAGTCGAAACGATCAATCCTGCCGGACGAACGAGTATGGTACGATCAATTCACGTCTACCGATTGGGTTCACGATAACATCGTTGATGCCCACCGAGCCAAGGCCCTCAAAATGCGCAAGGACTTCTGGGGAAAGATATATGCCATCTTCGATGCTTCGCAGGGCTGGATTCTTAGTGCCGTGTGTGGTGTGGCCGTTGCGCTCGTCGCGTACGTTGTCAACCTGTCCGAGGCTACCGTATTCGATTACAAATATGGTTATTGCACACGGGGCTGGTACATTAGCGAGAGGGTACGTTCCTTTGCCTCGGATATAAATACGAAGGTGCTAACAGCCTTAGAATTGTTGCCCAAAAGGACCCTGCGACGATTGGGAGACCTGGTCAGAGTCCTTGAGATTCTGGCCTTTTGGAGATGTGGGAACCGAGTTTACAATCTACCTCGTTGGCGTCGTTGGCTTGGCCTGCATTGCATGCGCCTTGACATTGACCACCAAAACTGTGGTGCCCTCGGCTTATCGTATGACGACTTTTGACGAGAACCTCGCCGCGGAACTTGCCCCTTACGCAGATGAACCTGCGAGCGACGAGAGCCCGACGCCTCCAGAGCCTGCCGAGCCGGTCGCGACGACATTAGAACCTGCGGAAAACGTGCCGCCACCGATGATTTACTACTCAGCCGCTGGCAGTGGTGTTGCTGAAGTTCGCGTCATCCTCAGCGGGTTTGTGTTGCATGGTTTCCTTGGTCTGAAGACGTTGGGTATCAAGTCGGTTGCTCTCATTCTCAGTGTGGCTTCTGGTCTCAGTCTTGGAAAAGAGGGCCCTTACGTTCATATTGCAACTTGTGTCGGCAACATTGCCTGCCGCTTGTTCGCGAAGTACGATCAAAATGACGCCAAGAGGCGCGAGGTCCTATCCGCAGCTGCAGCCGCCGGTGTTGCCGTCGCTTTCGGCGCTCCGTTGGGAGGTGTTCTGTTCGGACTCGAGGAGGTTTCTTACTTCTTCCCTGCAAAGACGCTTTTCCGCACATTCTTCTGCTGCATCGTCGCAGCCTTGTCGCTCAAGTTCCTCAACCCCTACGGCACCCACAAGATCGTCATGTTCCAGGTCAAGTATACAACCGACTGGCACTACTTTGAAATCGTTTTCTTCATCGTTATCGGAATCCTTGGCGGCGCTGCTGGAGCTCTGTTCATCAAGGCCTCGAAGCATTGGGCTAAGACCTTCCGTCGGATCGACGTCATCAAGAAATACCCAATGTTCGAGGTTGCCTTGGTCGCTGTGGTGACCGGAATCATGAGTTACTGGAACGTTCACACCAAGCAGCCGGTCGCTAAGCTCATGCTCAACCTCGCGTCACCATGCCACGACGGAACTGATCGCGAAGATTACGGACTATGCCCAACGACGGCTGAAGGCATCCCTCCTGTGCTTTCGGGCCTTTTCTCCGCCTTTTTAATCAAGGGCTTCTTGACAATCATCACATTTGGAATTGTGCGTAATACACCTGGGTATAGTCGAAAGGATACTAATTTCTTTGCAGAAAGTCCCAGCCGGAATCTACGTGCCGTCCATGGTCGTTGGCGGTCTCATGGGAAGAATCGTCGGTCACGTCGTCCAGTACATCGTCCTGATGTACCCCACCTTTGGGCTCTGGACTCGATGTGCCGCATCACCAACAGGATCATGCATTCAACCCGGTGTCTACGGTCTTATTGCTGCCGGTTCCACCATGTGTGGCGTCACTCGGTTGTCGGTAACACTAGCTGTCATTCTGTTCGAGCTGACAGGAAGCTTGGATTATGTCTTGCCGTTTTCCTTGGCTATTCTCGTGGCCAAGTGGACTGCTGACGCCATTGAGCCAAACAGCATCTATGTGAGTACAGTCTGGCGTGGCTGCAAACCGAATGTCACGTCTAATATGAGTAGGACCTCCTGACAAACATGAACTCCTACCCCTTCCTCGACAATAAGCACAAGCCAATATTCACTTCCGACTTGGCAGACATCGTCCCTCGTGTCCGCCGGGAACGAATCATTGACGTTAGCGCTTCTCCAGTGATATCCGCTGTCAGCCTGCGTAAGAAGCTTCAAACTCTGCACAGGGCAGGTGAACTCGACGGAGGTCTTCCTATTATTCGGGATGGAATTCTTGTTGGGCTCATCCCAGCACCCGACCTCGAGTTCGCTCTGGACAGTCTTGACGACGAGGCTTCAAGCATGTGTTTGATGGCCCATATTCCCACCATCGAAGACTCCGACGATGAAGAGATGGAGAGAGATAAGACAGATTTCACTCCGTACATTGACCCAGTGAGTCACTTGATCTGCTACGTCTGGCCGTGGCTAACAAGGAAGCAGGCTCCCGTTGCATTGGATATCAGATCCCCCATGGACCTTGTATATGAATGTTTCGTCAAGCTAGGTCTCCGTTTCATTTGCGTGCTCAAGAACGGGCGCTACGCCGGCATGGTAAGCTATCGAAGCTTTCAACGCAGGACGATAGCATCTAACTGACTGCACTAGGTTCACAAGAAGAGCTTCGTAAAGTACATGCGAGAGCTCGAAAAGGAGGACTAGTTCGGCGCTTAAACGATGCGTTTCCTTACTGTTACAGACCGATACCACATGTCGACTGAGATTGTTCGGCAAACATCTGACGAATCAGAAAGACTGCGCAGCATCAAGCATGTTTTTGGCAGACAGCCCATTCAGCATCTACGGCGTGGCGTTTTATCATTTTAATAATTTTAGACGTTTTCATCATTTGTTCCTGGATGTACCCAGAAGTGGCAGTATTTCTCACGCCAGATTGCATAGCATTTTTTGTGTTGTCCGACGACAACCCAGGATAACGGGAGAGGCTAGATTGTCGTTATTCGTCTCGGATGGTAGTTTCGACCGAAACAAACTGGTCGCGTGCAATAAATAGTTACAGCATGAACATGAGATGTCGTTCTAGTGATTGCTAAAGGAAGAGAATACTGACTCGGCGACCCTCCGGTGTCGACGTCCTGCGGCGGCATGCGGCGTTCCGGGTGGGCCCTCCGGCGGCGGCAGTGCGGCGCGAATCTCACCCAATCTAGAAAGCAAGCCGCAATACTTCAGGTTACCTAGTTAGTTTTCGAAACGACGGGAGTGCCGATGGCGAATCTATTATTCACTGACATTCAATGACCGGCAAAGCCACTCCCGGCCCGGTTTCCGGTCCCGGCATCGGCCTTCTCGATCCGCAAGGGCGACCAGTGGATATCGCGAGGTCGCGGCGTCGCGCTAGTCCCCAGGTGCTCCCCTGGCTGGGTGGATAGGTTCCCACCAGATCCTTATCATGGTCGGCGGGAAACGCTGTTATCGCCTGATACGCCTGGCGGGGGCGCGCGGAGAGACACCGAGAGCGCGCACGTCGGCTCTGTGATAGATGCGGCAATATAGATAGGCACGTTGTGGTTGATGTTGCGGTGTGGCTTCTGCCGCTGCGATCTGGAGGCTGCGAACTACCTTACAACAGGTATGCAAATCAGAAGCAGGCTGGCAGCTCAAGGCGGCAGACACGGGAGCGGCACAGCTAGTTGGTGGCGAGGGGAAGCCAATTGGAACGCGACCGATCGACGCCATCCGAGATGC
>JABGMY010000168.1:0-25999 GCA_014705525.1 Colletotrichum sp. HC292
TGCGGCAGAACAGTGGGTCCAACGGAGCCGGATCTCGGTAACTGCTCCGGCGAAGCCGGAGATATCAATCCGGGCTCTAGCCCGTGACAAAATCAAGCTCTTTAGATAAGTCACTGCATACCCGAGTTGCTGCAGCTCTCGCACAACCGCCATTTTAGGGAAGTGTGCTGCATTTGCAACATCGTCATTTTCTGTCCACGACTTGTGAGCACATAGGTAGGTAGACTTAACGTCTGTTCGTGCACAACCCAAACCTTAACTCCGGACCTCAACACGGTATTAACGATTTCCCCCAAAGCCGCGCATCCCGAAAGCGCGAGTTGGTCGGAAGACCGTTGCGTCCGGCTCCAATTTAAACTTCGAACCCCGGACTTCTGCCAGGGGGCAACCCTGGGCCAGTCGTTCAAAGACCGGCAGAACCAATCTCCAGCGAAAAATGTTATGTCACTGGAATAATGTTTGCATTCGTCAAATATGGGAGTTTCGGCTTTCTTGTCGGCATTTGGAGAATTCATACAACGAACGGCCGTTTGAATAACATCTCCACCTTGACTTGGCAATCTCCATTCACGGAACCACAGGGCTGTGTCATGCACCCCACATCATTTATGGAGATAAATCAGCATCGCGGACTCGGATGTGAACTGATTCCGCATGTTTTAGACTGGCTTCATCTACATAAGTAGACTTGCAGTTGACCTTTGAACTTCAACATCAACTCCAAGACCCAAGACCACAAATAAGCCAACACAGTCGCCAACTATGAGCATCAAGCTAGACCCCGACGACACCTCCAGGTTCGATAACCTGGAGATTCTCACGACGACATACAAGAGCGTCTCAGGCCATGAAATCACAACCAACGTCCTCATCCCCAAGCAGCTCCTTTCAAGCCCCTCTACAACTCCAGCTCCGATTATCCTCCGCTACCATGGCGGTGGCTTCATAGCCGCCTCCAGCATGTTCCCAGCCTTCTTCCAACCATGGCACTTCCAGCTTGCTGAGCGCCACTCCGCGGTAATCGTCAGTCCCAACTACCGCCTCTGCCCGGAAGCCACCATGGAGGAGCTCATGTCTGATATCGAGGACCACTTCACCTGGGTGCAAACCAAGCTAGCATCTTTCGTGGAAGAGAAGACCGGAGGCAAGGTGGCTGTCGACATCAGCCGCATACTCATCGCTGGCGACAGCGCCGGCGGGTACATCAGTCTGATGACCGGCCTGCTCCACCCGGACAAGATCCGCGCCTGCACGGCCGCGTACCCCGGCATCGACCTCAAGGACCCGCATTTCTTGGAGGGGTCGAAGGGGCCTACCCTCGGCGTCGGGCCGTTGCCATACAGCATTGTGGAGGACCATATGCGGAAAATCCGCGAGGGCACGATTCCCGCCATTATCTCCGACGACTCGAGATTTGAGAGGGGCGGGCTGATGTTCGGACTGACGCACCACGGTTTGACGAAGCATTTGTTGGACACCGAGAAGAGACATCTCTTTCCCTTTGACAAGATTGATGACGGAGCGAGGTTCCCCCGTGGAGGCGTGTTCGTGTGGCACGGTCAGGATGATACCGTTGTGCCGGCAACAGGAAGCATCAGATTGAAAGAGCAGGTTGAGAAGTTGGACCCTGAGTTGGAATTTCACTTGGCGTTGAGGCCTGGTGAACATGGTTTCGATCATGAGTCGAAGATTGAAGAGCCCTGGATGGCGGAAGGCCTTGCTAGAGTTGTCAAGTCCTGGTTGCAGTGAGATATTACAGCGAGGGCTTCAAAGGCATTTCAGATGTGATCTCTATCAAAAAAGCACTTTTGAGTTCGCCAAAAAGACAATAGATAAACAATTACAACTCTTCGAGAGTCTATTTGAACTATATTTTCTCTTTGATATCTTTAACTTTAAATCCGTGAAACGCTATGAACCCAAAAACAAACCCCGACTTTAGTATTATTCGTCGATCGGCAAAACGACACGGACGCCCTCAGCAATTTGCTCTGCAGGCCAGGTTAGCGGAATCCAAGCTTGTCTACCAAGTCAAAACTTACTGTCAAGATATTTCATCATCACGCTGTAGTCTTTGCACACATGCTGTCCGTTCCAGCTGCCATCTTGTGGCCCGTTGTCGTCCGAATCGGTGATCGCATGCGGCTCAAGCGCAAGGTCACCCGAGCACATAACTGCTTGTCTCAGATAGTCGATGCAGTGGAAATAGTGCGAGACGTAGTCCGTGGGAACCTTGGACATGTTGTTTGTCGTCAGGCCTGAGAAGATGCTGCCCATCATATACTATATGCTGTCAGCTGATTTGTGGACGGAAACATTATTCGGCGAGACTCACGATGCAGTGCAATTGATGGGTCATTGATGTGGTGAAGAATGGTTCATCGCCAGTCCATTTCCATCCCGTGCCGACTGTCATGAAATCAGCATTGATCGTCGATACAGATCAGCGAACATCTTACCAGGCAACAACGACCTCCATTGGCTCAATGTAGCATCGCTCAAGAAATCCGTCGCGTTAGGCGGGACGTACGCGTAGTCTGCCGCGAATGAAACAACCTTCGTGGGAACTGTCTTAAGTCAGCATCCTGTCGTCGTCCGCATCTCGCTTCTGAGGACCTACACATTGGTCCAGCACCAGTATAATCTCCGCCAACCTGCCTGACCGTAACAGGGAACTTGGCATCCTCAAACTGATAATACATCAACAGACTCAGACCCAAACTCAAGCCGATGTTTGTCAGTAGTAGCAGGGTGTCGATGAGCCAGCGGTATCGTCTCAGGAGAGCCTTGGTCTGCTTCCACCATGTTGTTTTGGTTGACGGGCTGGCGTCAAGATCGATCGAGTGCCAATGCTTCTCCTCATTCATCATCTCCTCATGCATCAACCCCTCCTCGACTTCCGTGCTAGAGCGATCGTCGTGGTCGTCAACATCGGGAAGGTTCTCGTAGTGCTTCGATCTGGGAGCCATTGTGTAGTTGTGTCAAATTTCGAGAATACTTCAAAATTCAAAAGAAAAAAGAAATTATTGCCTGTTCAATCACCAAATCCAAAAAAAATGCAAGTCTTCACCACCACACAGAGGAGAAAGAAATCTGACGACACAAACTAAAACGCGGGGGGAAAGACCGGTTTTCTTCTCTCCTCTGAAAGTTTGCCGACCCCCTTCTGGAGTCCACCAACCGCCCGCCTCGGCTGCATCATCCGTTTGAGAAGACCTCCAACACCCCGAGCATCTCGCGATGCAACGCTTGTACCTGGACGCCTACCCGATGCGGAAGGAATACATCGGCCAATATGACCCCTGTCATCTCGTCAACAGCCAAGCAGCGGTGCTGATACGTCCGTAGTTGTATCTTGACGTGTTTCATGTTCGAACCGTTTGATCCGTGCAGGGGCAGATGTGAAACGAGGTACGGCGCGCAGGGACCTGAAAGACGGAGGCTCTTTCGACATGCGCTAATCACTTCAGCTGCTTTACTCGTGCTGTACAGCGACGAGAAAACTCAATTGTACTGGCATAAGAAAGTATGTGCGTATGCAGAATCAATTGTTATCACAAGATGCTCATTCATGGAATACTCCGTCGTCAAGAAGAATGAGGAAACACCAATCGAATGCCCAATCCCTGAGACCTCTCATGCGAGTTGCGGAGCCGTTGCGCTCGGAGGCTGGTTTGAGCTAGGGGGCTCTGGAACGCTGGGGGGCGATGGGGGCTTGAATGCACGCGTCTCAGGGAGCTGCCGTTCAACCGTCCGGCCCACCGTTGTGTTCAACTCCGGTCTTCCTCCGCGGAGGATCGTCCGAATGCATTTGGATCTAGGCTGGAGTTGCCGCTTGGGATGATTTTCTGCATGTGTTGCATTGCCGTTGATGACTGGTGCTTAGCATCTTGATTGATGTGTCGAGATCTCCAACGCCACCCGAGCCCCTGTAAGCCAGTGCTGTCAGATTTAGCACCGACATTGCATCACGAAAACACACGGTACCTTGGAAGTTGAAAAAGCGACTCGCAATGCTCCCGGGACTTTAACTTAGAATGGAAAGTCAATTGCCTGCGCGGGCCGTCGTCGGAAGCATTACGTTCCTCCCGCTGCACGGCCGTGCCCTTTGTAAAGTTGCAGGGCCAACCCCGCGATGCAGCATAGCGTCGAGAACTCAATGGAAACGCATCCGTTGCCGGCGTCTTCTTTCGTGAAAGCCTACGCGACCTGCGCGAGTCACTAAGCTCGGAAAGAGCTAATTACTGAAGCTACAAAGCTCGCACATGACAGACTATATGATCATATGAAATTCGAAGCTTTGGCGGAGGCTGTCTCAATCCTTGGCTTCACGACATAATGTCTATGGGTTTTGCTGCTCAAAGAGCTTCCGCTGTTAAACAAACTACGTTCTTACGAGCTTTGAGTAGAGGGTGTGTGTTTCTCATGTCGGATCTGCCTGACGTATAGGATTTCTGTACTGCTTTCATTGACTGGTAGAGGGCATAGGTCCACGTGCCCATCCGTACAGTAGTTCCCGAATTTCGCCCCCGAGCTGGCTGAAGTTGCTGTAGTCTTTTCGCAGAAAGGGGGCACTTTGCGCTGTAACTGCAAAGTCACTCATGCGGGATCAGGACTACATCACGTCACATACCGTGCTGTCTAATAGCGGACCTCAGCAGACGGTCTGTTGTGTTTACGACCACAGGCATGTGCGAGTCTGGACCCTGGACTTTCGGGATTGTGTGTGTATGCGTGCGTGCGTGCCTCTGTGGATTTGTGCACATGTATGTGTATGTGTATGCATGAGTCTATCTAGGAGAGAGCTAGCGAGATCACGAGTTCTCAAACGGGTATGGACGTATTTCTTAGGCTACGTGTGTTGTAAAGTAGTATGAGAATCTGTTGGGCGGAGGCGAGAGGCTCCGTATGACTTCATGGCTCAAGTGAAGTTTATGCCTCTGACTTTTCCTTTTCCTTGCCATCATTATCCACGGCTTCGCTTTCATTCTCCTCCGTTAGCTTGGAGAAGGGGTTTGACGTTGCCGACGCCATAACGTTTGATTTAGGCCGGATCGCGATCAATGGCGGATCACGCACCATTGGATCGTCGTCGGGCGGCAATGTGCATTCCGCGAGTGAAAAGTAATAATCCAGCAACCCAGGGAATCCGGAATAACATTCTTGCCACCGACGGTCATTGTTTTGTTGCTGTTCTGTGTCATTTGCGGGTGTTGTCAGGGTCGAGTTTGAAGCTTCTTTCCGGTTTTCTCCCCGCATCCTCATGTCATCGTTTCCCCACTCTCCAGTCTGAGCCATGGATCTGCGTAGAAGGGCCTTCATTTCGCTCTCTTTATCGCCTTCTTCGAGTTCCAAGGCCGGCCCATCAATGCTCCGACCTAGACTATACGTCTCATCATCGCTTTTGCTATGCTTTTCTTCCGGTTTCAACGCTGATCCGTCAACGACCTGTTCCAAAATGTTCTTCTCGTAAGATGATCCGGCTGTTGGTTTGCGTCCCGTTATATACCGCCGCTTTGCACCTTCGCCTTGTTTGAATCGACTGAGAACGTAGTCCTCTGATTTGGATCGCACCCATGCTCTAAGATCGGCGTACAATGGCGTCATCATTCTCTCTTCTGCTTTTTTGATGGCAGCATCTAGAGCTTTTGCCTCGCAATCACAAGCCAGTGATGCTGGTGCTGCGCATATAGCACAGTCAGGATCTATGCTGGTGGGTTGCTCCAGCTTGAGATAATATTCATTGTCGTTTAGATGAATATCACTTGGTTCCTGCCTCTTATCTGAAAAGTTTGATTGCCTCAGCGTGCTTCTGCTCCGAGATGCTGAAGTGGAGCTGCTGCCCTGTTGAGTCTCGAGATCGTCGTCAGATGATACATTTTCCTCGTATGTTGAAGGAAGGGACTTGAGGGCAAGCAAGCGCATATGTCCCACGATGTGATCTTCCATAATTCCGCTCAACTCGGTTTCACCGCAGAGAGGGCAGCTCCTGAACAGAGCTCCTGCTGCCCGACCATTTCTATCAGCAAGAACTCCAAGCTGGGCGTCGCTGAATTTTCCAGAATGACCTTCTCTCATGTGGTCGAGATATTGGTCTCTCGTCAAAGCCGTAAAAAGCTCATGAGATTTGGACTTGCATTTCCAGGTGAGCTTGTGTTCTCGCATATGTTTGAGCCAGGCATGGCTATGTGTGTAAAGCTCCTCGCCGGACTCACACCCTTCAAACAGGCAAACATAAGGATCCAAATCACCTTTAAGATGTTCCCTGCCACAGTCATGTTTAGTCTCTCTGTTGCAAAATAATAATGAACCGTTCCAGGCTCGGGGATGTTGGGCATACACATACCTCCACTTCCTATCGTCAGCAACTTCTGAGGCGGGCAGCGTACAGAAGCAAAATGGACACACCACCTCCTCAGCTGCCTTGAGACATTCTTCCCAGTCTTTTTTCAATGTCTCATCATGATCTCTTCTAGCATCGGCGATAGAACTGGCGAAAGACTTTCCAGCTCTCTGGCCGTCATTATGTAGAGCCTCCTCTACTTTTCTGACCTTGGTCTCTATTTCCTTGACAACGAGCGCAAGATCTGCATCTCTCTCTCTCGTCATTTTGTTAAATCTTCGCCTGATCAATCCGCAGGGAGCAGGCGGAAATCGTAAATCATCATGTTTACTTAGTGTCACGGTCTTTAACATCGAGACTACTGAAGGGGCGGACGCTTTTTTGAAGTGATCAGGGGCCAGTGTTGTCGCAGTGATTGCCATGGATCGTACTACGCTTCTAGGCTGTTCATCGGGTGCTTCTTTCTTCTGTGCGCCTTGGGCCTCCGTGTTCATATCATGATGGAGATTCCGGTCGAGCTTCATGCGGACCCTGGCTGCTGAGATCTCAGGCTGTGGAGGTTGTTCTACCTGAGTCCCGATAGATAGTCGCTGATATCGAGACCTCCGGTACAGGATTCTCTTCCGCCTCAACAGCATTGTCCTCGCCAGGCGTTGTCGGATGTTGTCGCTTACACCAGAGAATCGGTCGCGAACTTGATATGTAAAAATTTCTTCTAGGAAACTTTCAGCATCGTTCCCCTCTTCATCCTTGATATGGAACTTGGTCGCTGCTTTCTGCTTGTGGGACTCTTTGCTAGCTCGGCGGATTGTGTTTGAAAGTTTGTGCAGAAGGCTGATATTTTGCGAGACGCCCTCGATGGCCTCATCAAATTTGGGATCGACGGGTTCTAACAGACTTTCGGGCATAGGGCGATCAAGTGAGTGCAAAGTATCGAGGCCTTTACAACCGAAGTTAGCACAACATTTTGCTTCGAGATTCTTTTTGAACGCACAACTTTGAGCTCGAAGTTCTATCGCCTCCAGGAGACCACCGACAGCATCCTGCACATCAAGCGCCTCCCGCAAGCGATGGTCTAGAGATGCTCGAATGCGAGCAAAAACGCCAATGTTTGCCGTCCATACAGAGAACCTCGCGATTTGGTTCTCGACAAGGGTCGACTCTCGAGGGTGTACCTCTGCAGCCTTATCGAGGCATTTTTTGAAGGATTCAAGGCATGATCTAGCAAGTGCTGCGATCGTCGGCTGTGGTGCAATTGACTCCAGCAGCAATGATGGTGACTCTTTCGAACCTGCACCATCCATGGTACCAGCTCTGTTGTTGCGTGCTCGCGGTGAACGACTTTCGAGGGTATCATGTCTCGGGCAGACGCTTCAGACTCTTCAAACGAAGGCATGATCGGTTCCGCTTTGTCAGCAGCTTCGCCAGGTGAGTAGTGAGCGGGGTTGCGCCGAAGTTCGCAGCGTTGGCTGTGCCTCTCTGTAGCTTTTCATAGGCCAAGTAATCACGCGACGCGCCGGGGTATGCAGCCCCCGCTCCTTACGACAGCACAATCTCTGTCGTCGCTTGTACAGCCTGATTCTTATCTCATCAACTCCTGATGAAGAATTCACTGGTTGAAATATCCTCTGAAGAACCCGGCCCAATTTTCATGGCATCGCCGGCAGGCAGACATGGCCCCAAATCAGTTTGTTACCCGAGGTGCTGGTGTGGATGATATTCACTTGGCCTCAAAAGCATATACGACTTTCCAAGAAATCGCTCGAATCCTAAGAAGTATCGAAACGGACACCAAGATCAAATTCTACTACGCCGATCTCACAGCCTACTATCTCATGATAAGGAATCACATGAACCACATCAGCCAGACATCTCCACGACCCGATCATGAATTGATCAGACGCGCTCTGGGCCTTCTGATAGCAAACCTTGCACCCGAATACTTGGATGCAAAGGTCCCGACTAGCACAAAACTGAATACCTTTTTGCGCAATTGGGACGATGTCCATCGAACGGACAACATGGCCATGAAGCTCCAACTCATTCGAACGTGCTTGAATTTCGGAAAGACGGATCAAGAGCGCGGCGACTATTTACTGTCAATAGAGGAACGCGCAGTAGAATTGGAAACGCAACATCCAAAAGAGGCATCGTCGTGGATGGCGCAAGCATTCGCTCCCTCAGAGAAGATAAGAGAGCCATCATACGGAGTGTGGCAAGCAGCACAGTCGACATTTAGCGCCCTAGCCTCTTGTAGGGACTGTCCATGCGATCCTGCTCACAAGTTTGGAGCTCGACTTCGCTTGGGAACTTATCGAAGGCTGCCTGGTGCCGAATCCGATATACCCGCAGATGCAGAGTACGATTTTGAGATGTTCCTATCGTTGAAGGAAGAGTGGCATGAAGCCCGGTTTCATTTGGCCAAGGAGAGGATTGTTCAATTCGATGATGGAACGGCTCAGAGCAAGAACAACAAGAGGCTCAGGCCTCAGTCACTGAAAGTCAAAAGTCTTTGCGAGCTACTCACCAAGATCAGAACCATGAAAGCTTGTCGCCTTGAACTCAAGGTCATGCGGGAAAGGCTTTTCAGACTAAAATCAGAGAAGAGTAAATTGTTCATCGACGGAGCAAGAGAACCAATTTCATTGGAGTCCTTCTTAAGGAACGCTTCACGGTCCCTCACTGAGAGAACAAAACGGATTCTAGCCGTTATTCTGAGTTCGGCAGTGCTTCACTTACACGACACATCATGGCTCAAACCTGATTGGAGGTCTTGCGATATTTTGTTCTTTCGCACGGCATCTTCATAAATCCCACTTCAACCTTTCCTGCAGACTGATCTATCTGGTCTAGGCCTATATCTTCAATCTGCCGCCAAGTGCAGTGAAAGTTGCGACAACATCACCAGTTGCCCAACTTCAAACAGCCCTGATCCCGACGATATCGACTCAGACGACATGGACTTTGACGACCTAGATGGTATGATCCCGCATCACTGCCCAACACTTGTTGCGTTGGCCATCATTTTGATGGAAGTTTATCTTATGGCACCGTTTGATGTGTTGGTGCAGAGGTTTGGTGCGATGTTAGAGGAAGACGAACAACAAGCGAATCACACCCGACACATCGACGCAAGCATCCTGTTTCAAGCTTGCAGAGATGAGATTCCCGAGGACACTCGTTTCTACCAAGCCGTGGAAAGATGTTTAGATCCCACAATCTGGGAAGACGAAGATGGGAACAAGCTGGATAGCGTGACAATGCGGTCAAGGATATACGAGGAAGTGGTTCAGCCTCTGGAAATTGAGCTGACTCAGGCATTCAGTTCAATATCCATTGATGATCTTGACAGATTCGCGCAAAGTCTTGACTTTGGGAGCTGGGATCAGGATATACAAGATATCGGCCAGCCAGCCGCAGCAAACGCATTTACGTATGATCCTGTCAATCGACGGGACCATAGCTCGCCCCCTGGAGCTTCGTTTGGTGTTACGCCGCCAGATCCTCCAGAATCTGCATTCCGCCTAGCCAATGCAATTTCGTCCGACTGGGCCTATCAAGCCCAAGGGGGCAACCTTGTCCTCTCAGCTCTGCCTCCCACCTCAAAGTGCCGGCAATCATCAGTCTTTCAAATTCTTTGATGACGAAACCATTCCCAAAGCTTCAGCTGGCAAGGCGTAAGTCTAAGTTACCATCACGTCGTCCCCCGATGGCCACGAAACGTCTCCGAGTGCGGCGGCTGACTAGCATGTTTGATAGATTTGCTCAGTATAGGAGATGGAAAGCCGACTATACAGAAGTCTATGAGCATTTTATTCCAAACGAGCAGACTATCGCCCCAGTCAGGGTCGCAGTTCTAGACACTGGAATGGATATGACGCATCCGGATGTGGAAGCTCGTATTGAAAGTATCAAGACACGGTACAATTGGCACAACGAAAAGCAGAAGAGCAAGGTCCACGACCGAAATGGCCATGGTACCTTCACGGCATGCCTCGTTCTTGGTTTCGCACCCGATGCGGAATTATACATAGCCAAAATCGCCGAGAAAGACCGGTCAAATCCGACCGTTACTGCTAAAGTGAGTTTTCAGAATCTTCCATGCTATCCTCCGATAGTACGAGCAATTTTAACATAACTATCCAGGCAATCAACCTCGCGGTTAACGAATGGAAGGTGGACGTCATTTCCATGTCTTTCGGCTTTCCGGATCGCAATGTCGACGGCTATAGCGACCTAGAAAACGCTCTTAGGAATGCTTACGTCAAAAATGTCGTTCTTTTCGCTGCTGCCTCGAACGACGGGGGCAGAGCTGGCCTTTCCTTCCCGGCGCGTGCGCCCACAGTTATTGCTGTGCATGCGACTGATACTGATGGTAACCGATCAAAATTCAGCCCGACTGCCACGTCCTTCGGTGTTGCTCTGGCCACTGTGGGAGAGGCTGTTGAGTCGGCGTGGCCCGTCGTTTTGTGCGATGACGATAGTAATTGTGTCAGATACAAAAGTGGCACATCGTATGCGACTCCCATTATGGCGGGCATGGCGGCATTCCTAATGATGTATGCGAGCATACATCTTCCCGAGCAGGCACATGCCTTGAGGAGGCAAGATGCTATCAAAGCTTTGCTAAGAAGGCTGGCAGAGAAAGGCTCGGGCTACAGGCCACGGGACGAATATCATTTTGTGGACATAAATTTGCGTCCCGACAATCTCTTTGGAAAGGGTCAAGATTTCATTGATGAAACTATCAAAGATGTTCTTAGAAGTACATAAGTAGGCCAAGCCAAAGACCATGAAGTGTTCTGGTCTGAATTCGTCGCTCAACAATCTATGAAATAGGCCACTATTCTTCCTCACTATCAATCTGGTGTGTAGGGATAGCGCAGACAACGATTTCGTCATCATCTAACACCTCATCTCGCTGGAAGCCTTCCATTTCCGCATCGGCTTCTTCGTCAGAGATGAGCGTCACTTCTGTCCTGACAGGTGCCTCGACTATGTTATCCATCATTGCACCCTTCCTGAAATCTTTGTAGTTCTTCAACGTCCCACCCTTCTTCACAGAGAGCTTTCTAACTCTAAAGGCGAAGACGAAATCGTCGCCACCCTCCCATGCGACGTTCTGTCTATCTTCTCTCTTGACCCCGACACTAGGACCGATACCGACAGGTGCACCACCAAGCGCTGTCAAATAGACTTCGGCAGTAAAATCTCCGCCGGCTGCCCTCGAGCGAAGAGACTTGGCTTTTGCGCCGCTCACAACTTTCAGGCCAGTGATAACATAAACTGGCCGGCGATAACGCGACTTTTCGAGGAATCGCTGGACGGCTTGCGAGGCTAAGCAGGTGTTGAAGAAGCTAGTATCAGGTACGAACTGGGTTGTTACGATGCTCTCGAATTCGAAGAGAGAGGTATCGCTGAGGTGAATCAAATCAGCCTTTTGGTCATATACACTACCCTGCTAGGGCGCAGAGGCAGCATGGCAATGTCCTTTCAAACATCCAGCTCCAGAAGCAGCCCGTCTAAAATACCTCTTTTAGGCATGCTTCTGACTGAAAAGAACCTCATCAACTTACCTTTTATCCCAGTTCAACGCTGCATCAACACCGGCACCAACAAAAGGACTCAAAAACTTTGTGAACACTCCATATTTGTTCTCACGCAGCTTCTCGGTGGAGAATGAAACCTTATGCTGGCTTGAAGAGAACGCGGCCGAGTCACTTGGTATCAGCGCCGTGAACAGGGCTCGTTCGGGTATTTTGACTGATGCAATGACGCTTCCGAGCTTGATGGGCCCTACTGGTGGCGGTGGGTAGTCCCAGGTTGGTGCCAGGAAGAAACAGGGCGCATGGTTAGCCATGGCTAAGCGTCGATTATGGCTTCTGCGACGTTGGTTGAGGGGATATTTTGAAAAACTGGAGTCATGCGGATGCCGAGACAGACTGTGCTGACGAGGGGCTCCAACGGGGCTCTGAAAGCCTGGCTGTGAAGCGGACCAATTAGGGGCTCAGCGGCTATGCACATCAACTGTCTCTGTTTCCGAAGCAGAGAATCTCCGCAATTTTGTCAGATTGTTAATATCACTCGCTGACTGCTATTGAGCGGCAATTGAAATAGAGAATGAATTCAATAGAGTCATGTCGCATGTATGGGCATCGAAGCTGGTCATCTTTGGAGGACCACGAAGTAGGTTGGAGCACATGGTAGGATCACTCAACTTGTGTGCTCTCCCAGTATTATTTAGGTAGCACAAACGGTTGTTGCAAAGCGAATTCTCTCATTCGAAGGGAAAGGTGGTTTTGTACGTTCGCTATCAGCTTTGAAGATCCCGGAGCTGGATACGTCAAACTAAGACCATCTGCTGAAGATCATGGCGATACCGCTCCGCGATACGACTCAGCTCATTGTCCTTCCAGCCGCATACGATGCAAGCACCGATGATCTTATAAGCCGAGTCGCTGACGTGACGGATGACAAAAGGAGAGTAACCCCCAACTAGGATCGCAATCTTGTCTCCGGGTTTAGTCACGTCTGGCACCAAACACTCGAGCCCATCGTGCGTGTGGCACATTAGTCTCCTTGACCTGTACCCGAATTTTGACCAGCCGCCCTTTGCTACAATTTTCTGTTCGATCTCTTGTTCCAGAGATTCCGTCCATTCCCGACACTGAGTCGCCGTCGCAACAGCCACACCATTCACAAGCAGCTCTCGGTGTCCAATCTTAACTGGTTCTGTGTTTCGCAGACCAACCTGATCTGTCCACTGACCGACCCATGCGCCAATGGGTATGAACCATGGACTTGCGCTATCCCAAAGAGGTACCCAGCTTGGCATACCAGATGCCAGCGATTCCTCAGTGTGACGGACTGCGCCAAGAGGGCGTAGATCTTTATGTTGCCAGAACAACGTCCGGGCTACTTCCAAGAACACTTCGTCGGTGGTCTTTGAGTAATCTGGGATGATTATGGGCGCATGGGCCGCGTGTCCGCCACAAGTGACCATGTAGTCTTCGCTCTCGACGTCACTGTCCGCATCTTGCTTTCGTGCAGTTGGGTGTCCGAGAAAGGCGTAAATACGGTCTCGCGGGTCTGTTGTTTCGCAGTGGAAAGTTCCAGAAAGCAGGTTGAGGAAATTGGTTGACTTGATATACTTGTGAAATTCGTCCCCTTTCTTGCACCCTGGGTGTGTTGCCTGCCCGTACTCAAGCCAAACGTTTCGCGTACCCTTAACAGCAGTAGCGTCTCTGATGTAAATCTTCTTGGCCTTTTTGCCGCTTTCCCGATGGTCTGCAAATATGTCAAAGCCAAACAAGTCATGGACGCCATATGGTTCAGCTTCACCCCAGTAGAACGAGGCGCTTCGGGACAGCCCAATCTCTTGTTGAACCCAGGCACGTTGAAACCAAGGGTTGTCGTACAGCCTTCCCACCCCTTCCCATACTACAGGATCGAATTTGTCGACACCCTCATTTGTCAAATTGAATTGTCCCCGCCAAGTAGCCTGTGAGATTGGTGTCAAAGCCTCAAACGCCGGAGTTGCCTGGTTGTCTGGGTCAGGTCCGAGCCAGATGATCAACTTATGCTAGTTCCAGTATATCAGAGCCATGATAGACACTTGATTGCTTCGTTCACCCATATCTTGCTGGTTGATACACAAAGCATCTGCCCAGATGGTTCGTGATTCCGTAGCATGGCGCAGTCTTGCGAGTGCTCCGTGAAGACTGTCTCGAATTCGGATGGATCCGACGTGCTCACCATCGTCGTCTTCAGAGACTATGTTTGCAAAGGGTTAGTAGGAGCAATGTTGCAACTCGTACTTCCTTTCTCAAATGAGAATCCTCAGATGAGGAAGGAAGGTTTCTTGTTCATCTCAGCTGCATCTACGTGTCCTTTTATCTTCGACCTTGATGTCCTATCCCTTGATATCCTACCCCTTGATGTCTTGCTCAGTGCCGAACATAGCCGAGAGCAGCCCATGTGACAGGCCTAGCCTGTTACAATGTTGACTTCATGGGCCTGAGCCATATCGCCCCAGCAATAGGATAGGCATTCGTACTGCGGCCTATCTTCAAGACGCACATGTCGTAGGCGAACATTGATGGGTTCGTCCTTTGCGGAACATGGGAGGATGTCTAGGAGACGGAATGTGTGATCTCTGCGCGTCGGCTTGGTAAGCGGTTTGTAAACGTAAGGTGCCATCCTGGCCGCTGTGTATTCTAAGTAGCAACCGGGCCAAAGGATCTCTGTAGGAATTCAAAGAAGCTTGAGGGATTTGGTTTTGATGAGAGGGAGACTTCTTAAGACAGCTGTGCTTGCTGGAAGATAAGGCCTCTGTAAAAATCCTGAAATCGGTCCAACAGCACCTGCCACTCCCAACGGCTGGAACGTACGAGAAATAGGCAGAACCCCTGCAGAGGCAACCAAGATTGCCAACAAGACCCTGTCCAGTGGGTGGGGGCCATGCAGCGGTGCCGTCAGCTGCCAAGCCCGGATCGCGCGACTTGGATGAAGTTCGGGAATACGTGTGCGGAAAAGCCATTTCGACATGGTGTTTTGTATACTATGTAAGCTGAGAAGGGATTGTCAATGAGGCAGAGCTTCACGCGAACAAATGTTTGTTCTTGATTACGCGGAAGAATTCCCTGCACAACTCAAGTAACAAGTGACAAAACACTATCTCTTCAGCTGAGCAAGAGTACACAAATCCCAGAACTCTCCTTCGTAAGGTTCTAAGTATCGCTAGGGTGACACACCTTGTATAGCTCATTACTGCTAAGTTCGGTAGTCGTCAGTGCTTGTTGTCAGTCTGTAGAGTGTCGGCCACTGGCGACTTAACCAACATTAAGGCGTTCGACTGAGTCCTTCACGACCAGGAACAGAATTTCATTCTAAAACCTGACTCAAGTTGATGACTACCACATGCACTAGCAAAAGCCCAACCTGCTGTAGTCCATGCTTTGTGCGCCTATGAAAAGAGTTTTGCTATCCGGATGGGCAGTAGATGTAGACGATGATAGGGACGACGACGACAACGGCGGCAACGACAATAATAACGACGACGATAGGGATGAAAATGGGGATAGAAATAGGTATAACAGAGACGACAGGGACGACAGGGACGACAGGGACGATAGGGATCCTGTATTTACTAAAACACAGTGAATCATTGAACTTAATATGGGTAGTTTTCCGTCTGGTTAGTTCAAAGTATTCGACTGCGGATCATGGCGACCTATTCATCGTCCGTCACTAAATCTCCTACATCAGATCAACATCGGCTTTCGGCCATGGCCACCAGCCATCCAGTTCCAAGTCGCCATAAATATAGTTCCAAGCTTTTGAAGGGTTGTCAAGACGCCACGAATAGACTTGGTGATTTTCTCCATTGTTCCTAGGTATCCCCCAAACGGACGCTTGCGTGGCTTCCACAAACGCACAGGCCCAACTCATATTTCGAGGCGTGATATCCGCGACGTCGAAATCTTTCAAGACGCTGATCTCCCGAGCGAAAACAGTCAATTTCGCTGTCCAGTAAGGTTTGTCTCCGAGGTCGGATAAGAAAAAGTTTCGCCTACATGTCCACCCCTTCTCGAATAGAGACGGCTTCTCGCCACCAAGATGTGTCTGATTATATGTGGCCTCGAAATCGAAGTTGCTCATGTCCCAGTGGAAGCCTTCTCGCATGAGCCGCCGTATATCGCGTGTTTTCACGCGTAACCTGACTTCCCAGTGAGGTTTGCCAGTTACTGCATGGGCTTTGCCGAAGTACGGCGATTCCCACACGAAAGAAGCGGTCGGCTCAAGGCCCTGCCACGGGTCCGAGTCAAAATGCTGCACACGGTGTGCATGGGAAATCGACTGATACAGGGGAGGCTCAGCCCGGGAAGCTTTGGTCGTCGGCTCCATCTGCGTAGGGGAGGTGCTGTCCATGTCGGTTGTTTTCCGTCGAATTTTCGAAATATGAGGGATGTCTATAGTTACTCTTGTAGAATGCTCGGGGGACTGTGAATGAGGGCAAAGGATGCGGAATATGCTTCAAAGGGAGGATTGTCGCGCTTTTATTAAAAGGTGTAGCTTATTCGCCGGAGATAGATGGGCAGGTGGCTTGAGGTATTGTCGTCCATGGTGACAAAAATGTCTGAATTTTGCCGCCACTGGGCATCATCATGGAAAGCCCAAAGAGGTTGGAATCCCACATGAAAGACTGCACGACGCATTGCGTGCGAACCTCTACGTTAGCGCTTGACCCACGACCATGGTCAGTATCACTCGCGCATTCCATAGAGGTTAAAAAGCGCCTGACGTTAGGGACTTGGCAGAAGTCACGACACTGGAGCAAGCGTTTACCTGGCCAGATACCTTGCTGGATATCTTTCAGGAACTTCGGGGCGAGGACATTCAATTTCAAAGCTAGAGCATTTTAAAAGCAAGCTTACTTGGATAAAAATTACATGTGTTTTCATTGAGTTCTCAACGATGTGCTATATCGCGGGGCTTCCAGCACCCAAAGCAACAGCATGATCGGTGTCACATCGTACCCTCTTCATAATTTTAAATGACCCTCAGGACGTTGGCGGAAGTCGCAACATTTGGGTAAGCGGCTCCAACTCTGGCACGTGTCTGAAGTCAGTCTGGAAAGCAGGTGCAGGAAAGGTGGGGGGCTCACTTTCGACAATGGCTTCCGATCTTTCTGTCCCAATGACCAGATAGCAACGCCTGCGAGACGGACAACTTCCTCCAGGATGAACGTTTCCATTTGGTCTTTCCGCTATCAACCCTGCACATGACACTTCTAGGCTTCCCAGGGAAATAACGGCCTATGGAACTGCAGTGAGGAGCCGGACCCAGGGGCAGCCACTGCACTCAGCAACTGTCACTTACATAACCTCCAGCCATGAACACTTTCCTCCGCGGATGCTCAACGCCTGCCTTTCGTATCTTATAAGATGTACTGTCAACACATCTTTATTCTTCACTAGCATCTATTTTCTAGGTCTTCTCATTATCACCATCGACTTCGTCGTTGTCGTCCCTCATCGTCGCTGTCGTCGTTGTCGTCGTTGTCATCCCCGTCGTCGTTGTCGTTCCTCGTCGTCCCCCGTCGTCGTCGCTATCGTTGTCTTCACTATCATCGTCAGCGCTATCCTTGGTCTCTTCTGTAGTCTCCGTCGTAGTCTACGCCCACCATTCGACCGGATAGCGAAAGCTTTGCAATTTCATCGTTCTTGGCCTGTAAACTACCAGCCCCTTTTCAATGCAGCTGTCATCCTCATGTGGCGGGTGAAATCCCAGGCTGAAATCAGACGCTAAATCCTGCAACAGCACTAGCTTCCGTCAATCTATATTCCGATCTTTCCATTCGAACACAGCCACATCTTGGACTCTGTCCGAACCAAGATGTGAACCAATGTCGGGCAATACTTAGACATGCGATCCAAGATCCGGACGTAGATGACCTGCTTTCCCACTCGTTGAATCCATGCTCAAACTTTGGTCACGGCCTAGACAAATGACCACTTAACTCACCTCTGGGCCCGAACTTAATCATTTCTGTGTTCCACGTGGGAGAGTTTGGCTTTGTGGTAGGATCCACAAGGCGATCTGGCAATAAGCCTTGCACCTATCCGAGAGAGTAATAGAGCAATTGAGGCCACAACTCAGTGGCAAACAACTCGGCAGCAGACGACAGCGCCGCGCAAAGCTGCTGCGACTATCCATTGCGCCAAATTCGGAAGGAGAGTGTCATATGTGACGAGAGTCTAGATGTATAATATGGCTATTCTCCATCTTATGAGTTTTTACAGACCATTGTTTTACTCGTCGTCGACGAAGCACTCCACTTGCACGGCGCCAGGTCACAACGGTAATTACACGGAGAAACATGAGGCTCACTATTTGGGTACGATGATCGTCATGGTTGCGCTAAAGCCACAGTGTTGTCCCATTCATGCCGAAAACAGTTGCGAATGTCTTTGTTGTCACTCAAACAATGTCAATGTAAGCATTTACGGTTATCTTGTGGCCGTTGAGCCCACAAAGATAGTGGCAGAGCCTCTTTTGAAGCTTGTTTGCCTCCCTTGTCTGCCGTACCTTAAAAATGGATAGCGCATTTTCCGCTTCCGCATTCCCGTGTTGGTGGCCGTGGGGTGGTGGGTGGGCTCGGATCTATTTAGGCTCCCTGTGTTTTTTTCCGGAGCCGGTGCCCTGGTGCCCTGAGCTGTGCTGCTATTTCTGGGCGCTGAGCTGGCGGCCTTCACAGCGATTTTTGGGGCCCCCGGAGTCTGACTCGCCGATACGAGCTGTGGGAAGACGGCGGCGACTGCCACGGACATACGCGGAGGGGGGATGAGTGCATGCTGACGCTTGCTGGCAGAATGCTTCTGTTGCGTGACTGTCGTGAGTGAGATCAGGCTGGGGTGCATGCATTTTGATGGCTGGGCTTGTGATGGCAGCAGTTGCCAGCCGGATAGCCGATGTGTGGCGCCGCAGCTGAGGAATGGTGGCGCCAGATGGGAGATGTGGCTTGTAGCTATTTGTTTTTCGCGCAGGAATTCGGGGTGCAGTTGTCCCAAATTGCTGCGTCGCATTGAAGCCACATCGTCTGAAAAAAATAAGGCCAATGATTCGTGAGGGTGGTAATCGGACCAAAAGTCGAGAACTCGAGACGGGACGGCGGCCTCGAAGGGGAAGAGGAGAGGGAATATCCTGTTTGGAGCAATTTGGTGATGTCATGCGTCGACATGGATCAGCGTCGCAACTCGCAAGGGGTCGGGGTTCCTCGCAGAGGAGAGGGTTGCTTCAATGTGCTTCATGTTTGGTGGTTTTGGTAAGGGGTGTTCGCCAGACGTTGGCGGTTGCAGAGGGCCTGGGAAGGGGAGATCCCGGGCTTCTGGTTTCTTATTCGCGGGTGCGGTCGCGGAACGGAGTTTGATGTTTATGGGAATTTTATGATGATATGGATTGCGGGATTTCCATTGTGCATGTTGGGATGGCGGTTGATCATTGACCGTTGCGGGTGCGGATAAGCCAACGGGTGGAATGCCGATGGTTGTGTTTGTTTGTGACG
Organism: Colletotrichum sp. HC292; assembly: GCA_014705525.1. Classification (NCBI taxonomy): domain Eukaryota; kingdom Fungi; phylum Ascomycota; class Sordariomycetes; order Glomerellales; family Glomerellaceae; genus Colletotrichum; species Colletotrichum sp. HC292. Next base: position 19,410 of record JABGMY010000168.1, read on the forward strand.
TCCATCGCATCCATTGTTTGGTGCTCCAGCGGTGTTCAGTGTTCGCACGGGCAGACGTCCCAAGCCCTGCCTGGCCAACGCCAGCACCAACGAGCCGAGCAGCCGGGCCACGATTCCCGCGTCTGTTCGCGATGACGGGACCGGGCAGCGACAGCGTGACCGTGACGCTTGGAGGGGCAGATGGGCGCCGCAGAGTCGAGGACCGCGGGGGGCGAGCGATGGGCGGCGGTGGTGGTGGGATGTGATGGCAGGCGTGGTTGGTGGTGGATTCGATGGTGTTGATCTTCAGGGGATGGGTTGAACGGACCGTTACCAGGTGCGTAGGTTGGTTCCTGGCTGGCTTAGGTAAGACAGCGGCAGCAAATAGAAAGAGGGCATCGTCGACGGGTTTCGAGAGAACTGGGGCGCAGTTACGGGTTGAAGAGCAAGGGAAGCGCCGGCGGTCGCTTGGCCAACCACGGCCGCTCCAAACGATCCACATCACCTACCCACAACCGTGAAGGCACAGGGCCTCAACCCACTAAAGAAAGAATCCCGGCTCGCACTCACACTCGTCTGGCGCTCGCCTCCTCCTCAGTGCTGAGACTCGGGGGGCATATTGACCTGGGTGAGGTGCTAATAGGGGAAGGGAGCTGCGACATGGCGGCTGCTCTTCGGGGAGTCTGCACAGCCGCCGCGCAAGAGGCACATGACGCCAATAAACTCAGCAAGTATTCAGCTCATGGGGGCGCTGAACCTGAAGTTGGCATCATCGCCTTCGTTATCGCACTTTCTGTCGCCGCTGGGAACGGGGACCTCAGTGACGTCTTTGGCGATGCGATGCCTGGCCTGGCCTGGCCTGCCCAGTCTGCCCGGTCTGTCGCTTCTGTTGGCTGTCGCTGCCTTGCTTTTTCTCTCCGGTCCCTTTCTTGCTCACCTGCGTGTGTGTGTGCTCCGTGCCTCCTCCTCAATCGGACCCATTGCTTTTGCCTCTCGTCTACCGGGCGGGGCCCTGCTCTTTTTAAGGTAAGCTGCGAGTTTCCGGTCCACAGAGGCGGCGGCACTCGGCAGCCACTTGGACCAGCACAGGGCAAAAAGCAGCGGCAGGGCAGGGAAGCACCAGGCAGGGCAGCCGGGGATGGGACGAGGAGACAGGGCCAGGTACCTGCTCCCCCAGATTCTGCAGTGGAGGTACCTGTCCCGGGGATCCAATGGATGCTGTCATCGTTGTCTGGTCGTCACTGCGGTATCCGTTCTGGTGCATTTTCGCAGAGGTTGGAGGGGGAAAGCGAGAAGGTTGGCGGCGTCCTGCCTTCCTACTTTTCTGTGTTTTCTGTGGAAGGAGGCACCTCAGCAGCAAAACCCTCGCTCGTGATTGGCCCTGTTCCCCCAAAAACCGAATGGCAGGAGCCTCAGGTGGGAGGCAGGCAAGAGGTACCTTCCTGGTTCTTGGCCCGTCCCTTCCTCCGTCCCTTCTCCTTGCAGAATTTATCTATGCAGCACACCGGGAAGGGATCAGAATAATCAGGAAACAACGGCCTCCCTTCCTGCTTCTGCTCCTTTCATCTGTCACCGTCTCACAGTCACACAGACACGCGGTGCACGCATTTGGCATCTGCAATCGACAATCCCAATCTGCATCCATCTTTCCCTCCTCTGCTCTGCCTCTGCCTCTGCCTCTGCCGTCTGCCATCTGCCGCCGCTCGACATCTCTAACACGCCTCACTCAGTGACACTGCAGCTCCTCCTGTCTCTCCATGCCACTCTGTTAGCCTGCGCCCACCCGACGCAGCACAGCAGTAGCAGTAGCCGTAGCAGATCTTTCCCCACGGCCAAGGATCCGTCTGGCAAACCAGACCCCAAGACTCCAAGACCCAAGCCACTCTCGAACGTGCATCTCGCTGCGACCAAGACCAAGGTACGTCCACCTCACCCATCCCACCACACCACACCAACACACCACCACCATACCCGATACCTCTTCCCAATTTCCCGTACCGATTCCCTCTCGTTCTTCCACCAGCACCGTTTCTGTTTGCAATTTCCCTCTCCTCTCGTTTCCTGTTCTCCGTCTGCCTGCTCCAGATCCCCCAGCAAAAGGCGAACGGCACCTCACACCCGCCGCACCCACGTTTCTCCAATCTTGCGCGGCCGAAACTGACCTCGTTGGGGTCTAGACAACAACAGGAACAGGAACAGCAACAGCAACAACCGCAGGAATACGAGCGAGCGCAACGCCAACCAGGGAGCCGCACAGAAGACGCAAAAATACGAACTGCTGACCCGGCGCCGCCTCGGGCGAAACACCGAAATACGTAGTCCGGTCCATTAGTCTCACCCATACCGAGTACCTGCGCCTCAACTCAGTCCGTGGCTGCCACTCGTCTTCCACACCCGCAGGGCAGCCCAACACCAGCGCAACGCACCACACAGCACTCGTTCCAACCTCGACAAGCGCCTCTCCCACCTGCGCCTCTTCGAAATCGACTGCCATACGTCTCGCCCATCGCAATAGGGGCTCCAAGATAAGACATCACTGCCCCAAATTGTCTCTTCTGGTGTGGCCTGCAATCCACCTGTCGCCCTTCGTCGACCGCCCGGCTTGCTCGTTGCTTACCCTCACCTACACCATCACGCAAACAACTGCTGTCTGGTACGACCTCCCGCTGTCAAACTCCCCGAGCATTGCACTTGGCGGACGCGACTAGCTTGCCTCGTCCGCCTCCCTCTTGCCTCAAGTCACCCGGCGACCTGCGGTGCACGGAGGTTAGTGATCTTGTTTTTGCTCCTGCCGCTTCCTTTCCTCTGGCATCCCTCTCCATCTGGTCTTGTCTCGGTCGCATGCACGGCTGCGTGCACTGGAATGATCAGACGAATTGTCAACATACGCCGCCCGCAGCCAGAACCGCGCTCACAATTAAATCAGTCCTCAATCCAAGACCTCTGAAATTACATCCGCATTCCGTCTTGCCGCACGCTGCCGTTCTCTCCCCTTCAACCCTTCTTTTCAACGTCGAACCCGCTCCGCTTCCGTCCACCAACTCCATCCGGAGACGACTCTTGGCTTCCAACCCACGAGGGTTGCGGGACGTTCGCCATCTTTCCTTTACTCACTGAAACATGCCTCGATACGACTACGACGACGGCAGCGCCGAGCGCGAGCCTCTCGATAATGCCTACAGGCCTCATCCGCGCTCTCCCTATCCCCCGGAACAGTACCACGACCAGCAGCAACAGTACTATAACGGCCCGCCCCCAAACTACCAGTCGCAACAGGACTTGAGGGCACAACAGTCCCCAGGCGGCCACCCAGACTCCAACTTGGGTCGAATGAGAGAGGGGCGTAGGAACGATCGCCAAGGTGTCCCCCAGGCCGCCGTAGGAGCTGTCGGAGGTGCAGCTGCTGGCTCCCACATGGCTTCACCACAGGTTCCAAACCACCGCGATTGGGCACCCGCCCAACAGAGCAATCTTAACCCAAATGTCACTCCTGGCGCCGATAACTTCGGCGAGAGTGCGGCAGGGGGGATGTCGGGTATTGCTTACAGCGTCGCCGAGCGTAATGCGAGGGAAAGCGGCGCGGATGCTATACGAAATGTCGGGCAAACACAGCCTCCACGGGTCCAGTACCCCAACGCTCCTCCGTCAGCTTATAACCAACCACGCGGCGACGCCTATGAAATGAGCAACGCCCCTCGCCCTTACGCCCACAGCGACCGCACATCTCACTCCAGCCTGACTGCCCTTGGCGCTTCCGCAGCATCACCCTCAAGATTATCGCCGTCATCAACACCCTACGGCTACGACTACTACAACGACCATCCTTACTACCAGAGGAACGCGGACCACCTCGGTGTTGTCGACCCCAACTCAATAGCAGACGACGGTGACGACGGCTTGGAATACGGCCGCAGTCGCAGCGGACGCAACTCAATGCTCAGCCTTTCGAACAACAGTGAGCGCACAGGCAACAGCCGAGCGGGAGCAGCAGCAGCGGCAGGAGCCGGTGCAGGTGCTGCAACCGCCCTCGTGGCTGGTGCCGGCAGGACAGGAGATGCCAATGGGTACTATGACCCCGTCAAGGGCTCTCCGGCAGGCAGTAACAATAACCTTGGCGGCGAGAAGCCGCAATCCGAGTGGGTCAGGTCAAACAACAGTCACAGGAAGAGATGGAAGTGGTGCATTATCATCGTGGTCATTCTGGTCATTGCTGGTGCCATCGCCGGTGGCACGGCTGGTTGGCTACTGTCCAGGAACAATCGGGACAGCGGCAGCAGCAGCAGCAACGGGCAGTCGGCTTCCGACGACACCAACTCCAACGGCGACCTGAGCATCAGCAGCAAAGAGATCCAGTCTCTTATGAACAACAAGAACTTGCACAAGGTCTTCCCCGGCATGGACTACACGCCGATTAACACCCAGTACCCGGATTGTCTCCACAACCCTCCTTCGCAGAACAACGTCACACGCGACGTCGCAGTCCTCAGCCAGTTGACCAACACGATTCGCCTGTACGGAACCGATTGCAACCAGACCCAGATGCTCATCCACTCGATCAAGCAGTTGAAGATGGAGGACACGATCAAGATTTGGATGGGTGTATGGCAGGACAAGAACGAGACGACCAACGCCCGCCAACTGTCGCAAATGTGGGACATTCTCGACGAATATGGCGACAAGTATTTCGAGGGCGTCATCGTCGCCAACGAGATTCTGTTCAGACAGGAAATGACGGAATCGGCCTTGGGAACTCTGCTTAGCGAAGTGCGGACCAACCTGACCGCCAAGAGCTTGAGCCTGCCGGTTGCCACATCTGACCTTGGCGACGACTGGACATCGTCATTGGCATCCAAGAGCGACTACATTATGGCCAACATTCATCCCTTCTTTGCTGGAGTGAATGCCAAGGACGCGGCCATGTGGACGTACGCCTTCTGGGAGAACCAGGCTAGCAGCTTCTTCAAGTCAGACACGAAGAAGAACGTCATCGCCGAGGTCGGCTGGCCTAGCAAGGGCGGTACGAACTGCGGCAATGGCCAGGCTACGGGCTGTCCTAACGCGTCGGTCGCCGGCGTTGATGAGATGAACGAGTTGCTTGACAAGTGGGTGTGTCCTGCTTTGACTAACGGCACCAACTACTTTTGGTTCTCCGCCTTTGACGAGCCATGGAAGATCAAGTTTAACGAGAAGAACAAGGAGTGGGAAGATCAGTGGGGTCTCATGGATGTTGACCGCAACCTCAAGCCGGGTGTCATCATCCCCGACTGCGGCGGCAAGACCGTTTAGATGAAAAGCCAGTCACGAAGTTTTGATTTATGGATTGGACGAGACAAGCGGGCCTGCCTCTCGTTCGCTGCTTGGCAATACGCAGCGATGTACATGACGGAGTAATCATGGAGTTAGGGTTAAAGCATGCCTGGCTCAGAACGCCAGGGCAGCATGTATGATGTGTGATACCGTAAATAGTCACCTTCCGGTAATGGTTCGGATGGCTTCCAGTGTGTTGTTAGTATTTGACCGACCAAATAGATTAGTTTCATCATTAAGATTTTGTCCTGGTGTCCCTTGTAGATCCCAATGTGCCGCAAGAGTCTTACTGCAGCTCGTACACGTACAGCACACTCTCCCCCTCCTCCGGCGCAAAGTACAACCTCACCCGCCCGTCTACAACCGCAACGTCCATCGGGTTCTTGGTCACCAGCACCCCCTGCGCCTCCGTCCTCTCCATGAAGGGGACCTCCCACACGGGGACCATGGTCTCGACGTCCACGATGGCCAGCCCGCCGACCTCGACTCCCGGTGCCAGCGTCGCGATGCCGGAGCAGAGCATCACCGGCCTGCCGTCGTGGTAGCCTAGGAACTTGCAGTCTTGGTATTCGATCCAGTGCGAGGGGTTGATCGTCTTGGCGGCGGGGGAGACGCTCGGGGTGAGGGGGTGTTGTTGTTGTTGCTGCTGCGGGGAGGACGGGGAGAGGGTCCATCGTGTTGCTTTGCGCCCGCCCCAGTTTAGGGTTGTTAGGGCGTGGGAGTCTGTGTCGTGGATGACACCGCCTTGGTGGTCCCCCACGGCGAACATGCGCTCGAGGGTTAGGTTTGCGGGGTCGATTTTTATGATTGTGGCTGTGGAGTTGGGACGGTATTGGGAGAGGGTTGCCCAGATGTGGGTGCCGTCGTAGTCGAGGCCACCGTTGTGGTACTGCACATCTCGTCAGTTGTCGAGTGACCGATTGGGAAGGGGGCGGGGGGAGGTACCTCGATGTCGCCTTCTTTCGTGACGACCCAGTCCCCCAACCGTCTACCACGCCCGTTGAAGATGACAAAGTGCGCGAAGCCTGCGCCGGGGGTGCGGTCTGTCCCGTCGCGCCATTCGCCGTTGGGGTATTTTGAGGTTGGGGTGGTGTATTCGCCTGCGGAGACCCAGAAGCGTTCGTCTTCCGGGGAGGAGGGGGTTGGAGCGAGTCGGACGATGCCTTCTGGTTCCCAGAGGGGGCCTTCGAGGGGGATTTTGGCGATGAGGGTGAGGCGCGGGGTGGTGGTGCGCGAGAGGGAGGTGAGGGCTTTGATGATTTGGGGGTCGGAGTGGGATGCGCCTGGAGGTGGGAGGGGGATCG